>CM019175.2:5854266-6087502 GCA_009739505.2 Apolygus lucorum
CCATCACCACAGAGCTCCACCAGATCCATACCCAAGTTGATCCTGAAGAGAAGCCTTCCATGCGCGGAGGATCACATGGAAGTGGAGGGACCGCGGCCACTACCAGGCGGCAGCACCATCCAGGCCAGTGCAAAAGAGTAGCCAGGTGGGGGAAGGTCGCATAGGGGGGGACACGGCTGAGGGCAACGCCATCTTGAAGACCTTAGTCGTGTCTTGATCGAGCGCTCACCCAGAAGTATGAATAGTGTTAGCAAGCTGTGAGGCAGCAGGAAAAGTGAAAGAACAGTTTTTATGACAGTGAAGTCAATTTAGAGTCACATTTTGATTACCCGCAACCAGATCCTCGAGCCTGGATACATTGGTGTACGATTGCGCCCTCCCAAGTACTCCACGAAGATTCTGGACGACCGCAGCATTTCCACCTGGACCATCCCCACGAACTCTCTCTCTCATAATAGTCAAAACCGGTAAACTAATTTCATTTTGTATTGATTGTTACTTTGGAGTTCCTCCTAGGTATAAATTTTCTTGTATTTTGATGTCCAAAAGGGACTTTTAGTTGATGTTATCGATCTCGTGGTGTTTCGTAACACCGTGTTCTTGTTCTCGATCTCGTGGTGTTTGGTAACAACCCACCACGTGGACAGGTATAGGTTAACCCCATCAGGGACCTATCTTCATTACTTACCTTGATAATTCTGAAGTTAAAGGCATTGAGATTAAGTCGTTTTTATGCCATTTATTGATTGTTCAAAGTATTTTCGTTTAAATAGAGATTTTTACCTTGTGTTCCTGAACTGGCGTTCTGACTTTTGAATACTTACCTGAGCAGTTTCCTGGAGCGTGATAGGATCAGAAATTACGTCTATTAATAAAATACTTACCTGAATAACTTACCTTGATCGAAGTAAAAGTAGAGTCACTTGTAGATTGCAGAACGTAAATTCACTTACCTGAGTCTTGAAGACCTGAAACTAAGGAAAGAGTTAATGTTGATCAACCAAGCAAATTATACACAATAACGCAATAAAGAGTCAAACTATACTTACCTGGTAAACTTCAGACGAAGAATATTGTTTTTCGGTGTTTCCAAAGGGACTCACCTAGTCAACGAACATCAACGCCTTCCGCTACCAACTGCTACCCATTGATCCGAAACACGGTAAGTGCACTAGAGAACATACTAGTCCATAAGCGCAAGATCTTTGTAATATCAGTTTTCATTTCAACATAATCCATCGGCCATCGCTAGGAAAACTAGGTATTACAAATTGGTGGCCCGCGGTGTGATTTTGATAGGTACCAAACTATCACAAACCTTCAGTTCGCCTTGCGCTGACTAGTAGAAGAATTGCCCAGGAGACTGATCAGAGGTGTTATAGGAATATTAATTGAATTGTTTATTCAGAATTTATTTTGTGGAACATTGACAAAGAAAATTACGAGCGTAGGACATTGTTTTTCTGTAAAAACAAAGAATACGGCCGTAGACATAAAACCACTCGTGAGCAGAGGAACAGGAGTGTGAGCGAACTAGCGAGATATCAGGTTGTCCTAGCGACGTTCTCCCGTGTAAATCTTGGGCGGACCGCTGCGTTCCGGGTCCTCTCTGATCGGACGATCCGGGTCGATTTTCTCGTTGGTTCTGAGTTCTGGATACGAACCGTATCGGAACGACTCTCGGGCGGGTCATCGGGTTTCGGGTCGACGATCCGTAACATCAAGTTTTTGAGCCAGCGGGTTCCGTAACGTTAACACGTTCCGAGAACCGTTGTTCCCGAGTCAAGGGAACGGTTCGAAGTACCTGTTACCGAAACTCGAACGAGTACAGAAACTCGTTCTTGGATCGGAACAGCCACCCAACGTTCTGTTATCGGTTCCGAACCACTGTTCCGAATCCGTGAACTCTCGCGAAACACCTGTTCTCGCGCAGTTACCTACCTTGAAAAATAACAACCGATAGTGACAAAAGTGAAAACTTTTACCATTTTTTTTTGTATAAATATTTTCACAACTGAACTCCGAGATGGCTGAAGGAGGAGACGACGCGGAAATTGGACGGGAGATGATGGACGCTGTCACCTCCGCGATGGCGCAGATGGGACACTTTTTCGCCACACAGCGAGGAGTTCCGAAACCCGAAGAGCAGGGTACCGGACTTCCGAGGTCGCTGTTCATGGAAGTGGACGTGTGGAACCCCGATGAATCCGGATGCATTTCCGCACAACAATTCTTCTCGGAGGTGGAACAAGCCACTACCGCACTGACACAGGTGCAGAAGGTACAGTTCCTGAGGGCGCAACTGAAAGGAGGGGTAAAGCGGTTCCTGATTGAAGCGACGGGTGAACAACCCTACGACCGCTTAAAGGCCAAAATTCTCCGCTGGTATGGAAAGGAAAACCCCGAACAAGCAAATGTCAAGCTGTGGACGACAAAGAGACAGGTGGGAGAACCTCTTCGAAAATATGCGGAGCGACTGTTGAACTTGGCATCGTGCGCTGTAGAAGCGGAGGAAAACCTTCCTCCAGCACGAAGACGGGCGTGGATCCAGCAGAAAACTCTGCGAGCGTTCATCCGGGGGGTGGACAAGGATATCAGTTTGTTCTTGCGAGGAGGAACCACCGAGACTCTGGAGGAGGCCGTCGAGCGGGCTGAGGAGTGGGAGGAGACTGCCTGCGAGGATCGTGAACCTGAGCTCAGGTGGGACGTGGCCGGAATATTGAATCAGGAGCCACGAAAATGCTACGGATGCGGGGAGGTGGGACACTTCGCGGCTAGGTGCCCAAACCGCAGTGGTCCTAGCGGAGTTCGAACCCCTGCAGGGAGAAGGGTCCCGAAGGAGATTCCCTCCAAGGGAACCGGCTCCCCCAAAACTGCGTCCTTTCTGCCACTATTGCGGTCAGTGGGGCCACTACACTGCATATTGTCCCACGATGGTCGTCGCGGACTACTTGTGCGATTTCTGCGGCTCCAAGGACCACTATGAGGCCGAGTGTGCCAGGAGGGAGCAGATAATGGCCAGATTCCCATTTCCGGTGCCCACTTCAGCGACAACAGCGGCCATTGCCGCACCAACACCTAGAGAACCTGAAAAGGAGAAGCGAGACGACGAATTGGTCGCATTCCAGACAACCGCTAAACTCACCATAAGGCCGGTGATATACGTTCCCGTCCGACTGGGAGACACCAATCGCAAAATGGTGCTGGATACCGGAGCCACGGTTTCGGCGCTTTCCGAGCCTATTCCCGGGGTGGAGATCCAACCGACCACAGAGGAATTGTGGGGAGCTGACGGACAGAGGATGTTACTCCGAGGAGTACAGACGACTCCAGTGACGATCGGAACCGGTCACCACTATGCATGACTTCTTCGTATTCGACCGGCCGGACTCTGGACTCAGTCTTTTGGGGTTGGACCTCTTGGAGAAGTTCCCCATCAGGATCCGAACCGACATAGGGGCGGCGGAGATGGACCACCCTCAGACTGGCGAACGTTTAACCATAGGAACCCTGATCCGAGACCCCAGCACCGTGAAAAGCCTGGAGCGGCTATCGGCGGGTCGGCGAGTAGAGAAAAGAAAGACCAAATGGACGATGTCCAGCAGAAGACAAATGTACCGAAGGATTGTCCCTTGGAAATCCCCAGGGAGCCTGAAAACGAGCACCCCCTAACGGACGAGGAGCTCACTCATACAGATGATAGTGGACGACTTCCGGACAAGAAAGAAGGAAGGGCTGCAGATCCTGACGAGCTGCAGCAGCAAGAGTACCATCAAGTCGCTTGTTTGGTTGACTTCACACAGGCACAGCTTGTGGAGCTGCGGGAGGAGGACCAGCAGCTGATGGATGGGCCAGCGAACCACGGGCTCACCTCACCGGTTTCTCAAGGAAACAAGGGCGAGGAAATGCCACCTGCGACCGAACGACCATGCTCCGGATCTCAGGCGGAGCAGGAATCTGTGGCAGAGTCGGTACACGAGGTCCCAGCAAGCGAAGCCACAAATGACGAGACTACAAGAGATGCGACCAGACGCGGGACGGTTGCTGTCCCATCGACCGCTATCACTCGATTGGTGAGAGTGTTGCGGCGAATCTCAAGACTGGCCAGGAAGCGACTGCAACGGGCTTGGCGCCTGCGTGGGCGAGGAATCAGCCAGCAACGGCGTCACCCTGGATCCCACAATGGACCTGGAGGTGGCGTAAGACCAGTGGCGGCCCCGCCTGACAGGGGAAAGGCCTTCTGGAGTTTCTGGAATGGGCCGCGAACGAAAATGAAGACGCGGATGAACGCGGACGGTGGAGTGGAGGACTCGCCGGAGTTGGTGACACATTTTCACCTGTGCCGGTTGGAGGCCACAACCGCCGATCCGGTGACTGGCGTAACCAGTACCCCAGTCACACCCGAAGAAATGGTCCCCGAGGAGAGGACGGACGAAAAGGACACGGAAGGGACTTCCGACATGGATGCCGACTCAACTGTACGACGACCAAGAGGAACGACGCCAGGGGAGGCGAGTCAAACCGAAGCTGAGACCAGCGACCCCCAGGCCTCATCCCAGCCGGTTGAGCCAGAGTACCGGCCGCACCGGATACCTTACCTGGGCTGTGTGCGGATGTGCCATGGAGCGGAGTAGGTCCGAGTCCTGCATGTACCTGTAAATAAATAAAATAAAAGTTAATTATAAAAAGAGAAAAGATAATACATGTATAAATTAGTAAGGAATAAATATGTAAATCATAAACAATAAATGATTAAAAGTTAAAAGAAACTTACCTGGAGATGTTTATCCGGAATACCTTTGACCCATGTTGAGAGGGAGGGGAGCCACGACGTTGGTCGGACCGATTCGGGCCGAGATGGGGAGAACTCCGGGTTCGGGCGGTCGCCATTGTCCGACGGGATCTTGTTGCCCGAGGGAGGTCGTTGGGAGAGTAGGAAGTCTAGGGACAACCTGAGGATGAGAGGAAAGGATGCGAGTTTCAAAAGAGTTTGACAAAAGTGGTGACTACGGCCATATTCTGTTGCAGGAGGAACTGACTAGGCTGCCATGACTGCGACCGGAGTAGATAGGGTGATAGGACAACTGGAGGGAGGAGCCGAATACCGAGATGGAACTGTGGAAGCGATGATCGTCATCGGAGGGACTGTCGGACTGCTCGAGGGGAAGCCGCGACAGCTGGCAATCGTCATGAATTGCATAACCCAGCTGGCGGACTGTCTACGAACCACAACCTTGTCAGAGTCTCAGCCTCCACCAGCCGTCATAAGGGAAGTCGCCATACTCAGACACCAAATGCAGACGTTGCGGGAGAGGCTGGGCGCAGAGGAGGATGGAGACGACACCTGGACGGAGGGCGAATCCCACCCGATCGGAAAGCCGTTGCCACTGACACACCAGACGTCGACACCCGAGCTCTCAGGAAAGGAGTCGGAAATGGATTGCGAGGACGAGGAAAAGGGCTTGGGACCCAAAGAGGATACCGCCCCACCGTTCTCACCAATATCACAGAAGGACCAGACCAGCGCGATGGACTTGACGCCGAGGCTCGTTTTGAGCGATTGCCCCATCTGCGGAAAGCCAGACAGGGTAATAACCGGATTTCGCTGCCAAAGCTGTAAGACATTCTGGAACCGACTGGTGACGAGGTGCAAGAAGTTTCCGATGGGCCATCCAGACCACCCGATGCCATGCAAACTCCGGGAACACCGAAAGGCCAGACCTGCAGATTGTACAGGATGCCGCCGATGGCGTTATGAGCAGGCGCTGATAGAATCGCGTCCCAACCTGCCGCTGCCTCTGCCCCAGTGACCCCGGAGGGACGGAAGAAAGCCGATGAGGACATCGGCCTCTTGAGAAGGGAGGAGTGTGGTGATCCATCACCACAGAGCTCCACCAGATCCATACCCAAGTTGATCCTGAAGAGAAGCCTTCCATGCGCGGAGGATCACATGGAAGTGGAGGGACCGCGGCCACTACCAGGCGGCAGCACCATCCAGGCCAGTGCAAAAGAGTAGCCAGGTGGAGGAAGGTTGCATAGGGGGGGACACGGCTGAGGGCAACGCCATCTTGAAGACCTTAGTCGTGTCTTGATCGAGCGCTCACCCAGAAGTATGAATAGTGTTAGCAAGCTGTGAGGCAGCAGGAAAAGTGAAAGAACAGTTTTTATGACAGTGAAGTCAATTTAGAGTCACATTTTGATTACCCGCAACCAGATCCTCGAGCCTGGATACATTGGTGTACGATTGCGCCCTCCCAGTACTCCACGAAGATTCTGGACGACCGCCGCATTTCCACCTGGACCATCCCCACGAACTCTCTCTCTCATAATAGTCAAAACCGGTAAACTAATTTCATTTTGTATTAATTGTTACTTTGGAGTTCCTCCTAGGTATAATTTTCTTGTATTTTGATGTCCAAAAGGGACTTTTAGTTGATGTTATCGATCTCGTGGTGTTTCGTAACACCGTGTTCTTGTTCTCGATCTCGTGGTGTTTGGTAACAACCCACCACGTGGACAGGTATAGGTTAACCCCATCAGGGACCTATCTTCATTACTTACCTTGATAATTCTGAAGTTAAAGGCATTGAGATTAAGTCGTTTTTATGCCATTTATTGATTGTTCAAAGTATTTTTCGTTTAAATAGAGATTTTTACCTTGTGTTCCTGAACTGGCGTTCTGACTTTTGAATACTTACCTGAGCAGTTTCCTGGAGCGTAATAGGATCAGAAATTACGTCTATTAATAAAATACTTACCTGAATAACTTACCTTGATCGAAGTAAAAGTAGAGTCACTTGTAGATTGCAGAACATAAATTCACTTACCTGAGTCTTGAAGAACCTGAAACAAAGAAAAAGAGTTAATGTTGATCAACCAAGCAAATTATACACAATAACGCAATAAAGAGTCAAACTATACTTACCTGGTAAACTTCAGACGAAGAATATTGTTTTTCGGTGTTTCCAAAGGGACTCACCTAATCAACGAACATCAACGCCTTCCGCTACCAACTGCTACCCATTGATCCGAAACACGGTAAGTGCACTAGAGAACATACTAGTCCATAAGCGCAAGGTCTTTGTAATATCAGTTTTCATTTCAAGATAATCCATCGGCCATCGCTAGGAAAACTAGGTATTACAGTTGGTACTTCCAAAAAAGGCCAATTCATGGAAGCTAAAGCTGTCGGCAACGTTGATGCAGCTGAATGCACACTGAAAGATGTTCTTTATTTGCCTGGTTTGGATAGGAACTTGTTAAGCGTAAATGCTATCACTCAGAACGGTGGTGAAGTTGAGTTCACCAAAACAAAGTAACTGTTTCAAAAGATGGTAACATTGTTTTGACAGGTAAACAGGACCAATCTGGTTTGTATTTGATTGATATTAATCCTGAGAAAAACGAATTCTGTCATCTGTCTTCAAAGTCAAATTCTTCTATTGATTGGCATAGAAAGTTAGGTCATCTTGGCTATGATTATATGAAGAAGTTGTCTAAAATTTCTACAGGTCTAAAAATTGACCATGCCAATTTTGATGTCTGTCAGGTGTGCCAAGAAGCGAAGCAATCGCGAAAACCTTTCAAAAATATGAGGACTCGTGCTACTAGGCCACTTGAGATTGTCCATACAGACCTGGTAGAAGTAGAAACTCGAACTTGGGATAATTACAAGTATTTCATGACCTGTCTTGATGATTTTACCCATTATACTAAAGTATACTTGTTGAACAGGAAAAGTGATGCTGTTGATGCCATTAAACAGTATGTTGCTGAAGCTGAAAACAAGTGGAATCTGAAACTCTACAAAATCAGATCAGATGGTGGCGGAGAGTATGTATCGACCTACTTCAAGAAGTGGTGCGATGAAAAAGGTATACAACTCGACTATACAATCCCTCATACTCCGATGTTAAATGGATCCGCAGAACGTCTCAACAGATCTCTTATGGAGAAAATAAGAGCGTTATTATTCGATTCTGAACTTGATACTAAATTTTGGGGTGAAGCCCTGTACACTGCTACGTAAACAGGAGCCCTACCAGTACTTTGAAAAATTGTACTCCAGCTGAAAAATGGTTAAATAAGAAACCTGATCTCTCAATCCTTAGAATATTTGGTTCTAAAGTCTTCTATAAAAAACTAGGCCACATCAAGAAGCTCGAGAAGCGTTCATTGGAAGGCATTTTTATTGGCTATGGACCTAATGGATACAGGATTTGGGATGAAAACAAAAACAAAGTGATAATATCACGAGATGTTGTTTTTGGGGATGAAAGGTCAACCCAACTCCCTAATACCCAGACCAACTCATCAATTTTGAATTTTGATAGACACGTCACCGATGGTTCTGATCTTGAAGATGAAGGATCCATCGTAAGTGAAAGTGATAATACCCAGAGTGAAGCTGAATCGACGCAGAGTGATGAAAGGTCAGGCGACTCTGACGGTGATGATGACAATGAAAATGATGGCGATGAGGACTACAATCCAGAACTGTCTGAGGAACCTTCCCCCAGTGAGACTTCATCAGAGTTCGTGATGGCGCATGAAGTCGAAACTCTACAGGTTCAACCACAAGATGATCAACTTCAAAGAGGCCAACGCACGAAGCGAATTCCTTCAAAACTGCAGGATTATGTTCTTCTTACCAGCCATTGTAACTATGGTCATCTGACTTACCAGCAAGCGATCAACGGGGACAACAATGCTCAGTGGAAAGAAGCTATTCAAGAAGAGATGTCTGCCCTAGAAGAAAACGCTACTTGGAAGCTAGTGGACCGGTCTGAAGTCAATGGAAAAATATTATCAAGCAGATGGATTTTCAAAATAAAAGATGATGGACGCTATAAGGCACGTTTAGTAGTTCGAGGGTGCCATCAACGTGAAGGAATCGACTTCAATGAAATTTTCAGCCCAGTTGTCGGTAGTGATGCCTTGAGAACAATAATAGCTTATTCTGCAATGAAAAATTTTAAAATAATGAAATTTGACATCAAAACTGCTTTTTTATATGGTAGCATCAAAGAAGATCTTTACATGAGCTTACCAGAAGGATTTGAAAACAAGAACAAAGTTTGTAAGCTACAAAAAGCACTATATGGGCTAAAACAAGCCCCAGCTATGTGGAACAAGAGACTATCTGATTTTTTACGAAATAATGGACTTTCACAGTGTAATACCTAGTTTTCCTAGCGATGGCCGATGGATTATCTTTGAAATGAAAACTGATATTACAAAGACCTTGCGCTTATGGACTAGTATGTTCTCTAGTGCACTTACCGTGTTTCGGATCAATGGGTAGCAGTTGGTAGCGGAAGGCGTTGATGTTCGTTGACTAGGTGAGTCCCTTTGGAAACACCGAAAAACAATATTCTTCGTCTGAAGTTTACCAGGTAAGTATAATTTGACTCTTTATTGCGTTATTGTGTATAATTTGCCTTGTTGATTAACATTAACTCTTTTCTTTTGTTTCAGGTTCTTCAAGACTCAGGTAAGTGAATTTATGTTCTGCAATCTACAAGTGACTCTACTTTTACTTCGATCAAGGTAAGTTATTCAGGTAAGTATTTTATTAACAGACGTAATTTCTGATCCTATTACGCTCCAGGAAACTGCTCAGGTAAGTATTCAAAAGTCAGGACGCCAGTTCAGGAACAAAAGGTAAAAATCTCTATTTAAACGAAAAATACTTTGAACATTCAATAAATGGCACACAAAAAAACGTCTTAATCTCAATGACTTCAACTTCAGAATTATCAAGGTAAGTAATAAAGATAGGTCCCTGATGGGGTTAACCTATAACTGTCCACGTGGTGGGTTGTTACCAAACACCACGAGATCGAGAACAAGAACACGGTGTTACGAAACACCACGAGATCGATAACATCAACTAAAAGTCCCTTTTGGACATCAAAATACAAGAAAATTTATACCTAGGAGGAACTCCAAAGCAACAATTAATACAAAATGAATTAGTTTACCGGTTTTGACTATTATGAGAGAGAGAGTTCGTGGGGATGGTCCAGGTGGAAATGCGGCGGTCGTCCAGAATCTTCGTGGAGTACTTGGGAGGGCGCAATCGTACACCAATGTATCCAGGCTCGAGGATCTGGTTGCGGTTAATCAAAATGTGACTCTAATTGACTTCACTGTCATAAAAACTGTCCTTTCACTATTCCTGCTGCCTCACAGCTTGCTATCACTTTCTCATACTTGTGGGTGAGTGCTCGATCAAGACACGACTGACCTCTTTAAGATGGCGTTGCCCTCACCCGCCTTCCCCCATCCTACCACCCCTCTGCATTGGCCTGGGTGGTGCTGCCGCCTGGTAGCGACCGCGGTCCCTCTACTTCCATGCGGTCCTCTGTGCATGGAAGGCCTCTCTTCAGGATCAACTTCGGGATGGATTTGGTGGAGCTCTGTGGTGATGGTTCACCACACTCCTCCCTTCTCAGGAGGCCGATGTCCTCATCGGCTTTCTTTCGTCCCACCGGGGTCACCGGATGCAGAGACAACGGCAGGTCCGGACGCGATTCTATCAGCGCTTGCTCATAGCGCTATCGGCGGCATCCTCCTTGGGTCCCAAGCCTTTTTCCTCATCCTCGCAATCCATTTCAGACTCCTTTCCTGAGAGCTCGGGCGTTGGTGTCAGGTTGGTCAGCGGCAACAGCTTTTCAATCGGGCGGGATTCGCTCTCCGTCCAGGTGTCATTTCCATCCTCTTCCGCATCTAGCCTCTCCCGCAACGCCTGCATTTGGTGTTTTAACAAGGCTACTTCCCTTATGACGGCTGGTGGAGGCTGAGGCTCCGACAAGGTGGTGGCACGCAGACAATCCGCCAGCTGGGTTATGCAGTTTGTAACGAGTGTTAGTTGTCGCGGCTTTCCCTCGAGCAGCTTGACAGTCCCTCCGACGACAATCATCGCCTCCACAGTGCCATCTTGATCTTCGGCTCCCTCCTCCAATTGTCCTATCACCCTATCTACTCCGGTCACAGTCATGGCAACCTAGTCAGTTCCTCCTCCAACAGAATATGGCCGCAGTCACCACTGTTGTCAAACTCCTCTCAAACTCGCATCCCTTCCTCTCATTCTCAGGTTGTCCCCCAGACTTCCCACTCTCCCAACGACCTCCCTCGGGCAACAAGATCCCGTCGGACAATGGCGACCGCCCGAACCCGGAGTTCTCCCCATCTCGGCCCGAATCGGTCCGACCAACGTCGTGGCTCCCCTCCCTCTCAACATGGGTCAAAGGTATTCCGGATAAACATCTCCAGGTAAGTTTCTTTCAATTTTTAATTACTTATTGTTTACAATTTACATATTTATTCTTCACTAATTTATACATGTATCATCTTTTCTCAATTAACTGTTGTTTCGTTTGTTTACAGGTAAGCTCCGGATCCTCATCACTCCGCTCCGCGGTGCATCCGCGCATAATCCACGCGAGGCTTCCGACGCAGATTGTACCCCGTCCTGGCAGGCTGGGGTGGGGCCTGGGGGTCGCCGGTTTCAGCTTCGGCTTGACTCGCCTCCCCCGGCATTGTCCCTTCCGCCGGTTGTACTGATGCGTCCGGGTCCACGTCGAACACAACGTCATCCTCCTCCATTTCCAGCCACTCTCGCTCATCTCCAGACCTCCTGTCAGGGCCCACTTCGTCAGGCTCGGCTGGGGCACTTGTCTCGTCAGCTACTGGGTCGAGGGTAGTTGCCTCGTCCGGGATTCCGTTCGAAAAGGCGGGCTTCAACCGGCTCAGATGATAGCGTGTGACCACACCCAGCGGGTCCTCCACCTCGTAGTTGACGTCCGTCAACTTCTTTTTCATGGTCAAGGGCCCAATCCAGGGGCTCCAGAATTTCCTCACAGCGCCCGGCGGGGCCACCATCTGTCGGGCATAAACCTTCTGCCCTTCCCGGAATTCCCGCAGGTGCCTTCTCTTATTTATGGCCTGCTCTCGGGCATGCCAGGCTCGCCTCAGTTGTCCCTCTGCCAGTTTCTGAATCCGTCGCAACTCTCCTGCCTGTTGGTGGCTTGACGTTGTCGGGACTGTACTCAATCCTATCTCCGCCACGTGTGGCAAGCGCAGCTCGCGTCCATACATCAGCCGGTTTGGTGAGTAGCCGGTACTGTGGTGCGGAAGTCCACGATACGCCGCCAGGGCTATAGGCAGTGCCGCCTCCCAATTAGACGTTTCTGACTGGATCTTGGCTACCATTCCAGCCAGGGTCCTGTGAAAACGTTCACAGACCCCATTCGCCTGAGGGTGATATGCCGAGGTACGCACCTGGCGGATCTGCCACACTTGACACAACTCCTGGAGCAGACTTGACACAAAAGCCGCTCCCCTATCTGATACCAGTTGTTCCGGAGCTCCATATATCGGTATGTAACGGGTCGATAGAATCCTTGCCGTTGTCGCCGCGGTGCAGTTGGTTGTAATGTATGCCTCGGCATACTTGGAGAAATGGTCTACAACAGTGAGCAGGTAGCGTGTGCCAGTCTCCCCCGTGATTGGCCCGACGAAATCGATACCAACGATTTGCCCGACACGGGATGGTAACTCGGGTCGCTGGATCGGGGGCTCCAGCCCGCTGGGCGTGTTGCGCTGCTGACACGTGGAACATCCCTTCACGAACTCTTCGACGTCTTTCATCATTCGCTTCCAGTAGCCGTATCTTCGCGCGACCCGTTTCGTGGTGTCGATTCCTGGGTGTCCAGCCCACCCGGTCTCATGGCAATTGGTCAGGTACCAGGATCGAAGCGTGGCTGGTATCAAGGGCACGAATTCCGTTCCACCATCCTGCGACACCTCGATCTTCCAGAACCCGTCCTCCTTCTTGACTTTTCCACCCTCGTGCGCTTTGACCATTGATTGTACCCATGGGTCAAGGACCTGCCCGGCAATCAACAGTTCCCGCGGCAAACTTAGCACTGTAATTGCGCCCATGGTCAACCGGCTTAGGCCATCCGCATGGGCCATCTGGGCCCCCGGTCGGTACCTGGCCTCGTATTCATATTCCGTTAACCGGAGAATCCACCTTCCGATCCTTGAAGTTGGATCCCGAACGTTCATAGCAGCAGTGAGCGCCGCATGATCCGTTTGCAAGATAACTTTTGTCCCAAGAGAAATTCCTGGAAATGTCCTGTCGCCCAAACTACGGCGAGTAACTCTCGTTCCGTGGTAGAATAGCGAGTTTCCGCGTCCTTCAGCGCTCGACTAGCGAACGCGACAGGGTGCTCTCCATCCGGAAACTCCTGGGACAGTACCGCCCCCAACGCGGTTCCAGAGGCGTCCGTTGCCAGCACGAAAGGTTTCCCGAAGTCAGGGTAGGCCAATACCGGTTTAGTCGCCAGTGCTCGTTTCAACTCTTCAAAGGCTCCCTGCTGCTCCGCGCCCCACGAAAAGGGAGTCTCCTTTCTGAGTAGCTGCGTAAGAGGGCGACTGATGGCTGAATACCCCTGTATAAACCTTCGATAGAAACCCGCCAAGCCCAAAAAGGCCCGTAGTTCCCGTGCATTCGTCGGTGCGGGCTGGTTATTTATAGCACTTATCTTCTCGGGGTCCATTTCCACCCCTCCATCGGACACAACATGACCCAAGTAGTGGACCCGGGGCTTCATGAACGAACACTTCTTCAGGTTGAGCCTGAACCCAGCGTCCTCAAATCTCCGAAGCACGGCCTGGAGGAGTTCAACATGTGACTCGGCGTCCCTCGTGAACAGGATCACATCGTCCAGATATATCAAACATCCCTCTCCGATGAGCCCATCGAGGGTGTCGTTCATGGCAGCCTGAAAAGTGGCCGGGGCATTTTTCAGCCCGAATGGCATCCGGGCGCACTCGAAGTGTCTATTCATGGCCGTGAAAGCTGTTTTCTCTTGTGCTTCAGGGGCCACCGGAATCTGGTGGTACCCCATCGTCAGATCCAAAGTGGAAAACCACTTACTCCCTCCCATCATGGACAAGGTCTCCTGCAATCTGGGGATCGGATATTTGTTTCCTTTGGTTACTCCATTCAGTCCCCGATAATCGATACAGAAGCGCCAGCGCTGGGGTTCTCCAACCGGCGTCTTCTTCTTGGCCATCACAATGGGCGAATTCCAAGGGCTTTTAGATGGCACGATCACTCCGTCGGCCAGCATGTCATGGACCTGCTCCTCCACGAAATCGCGCAGCGCGTGAGGCACAGGGTAGGGTCGTCTTGCTACCGGAGATGCGTCTCCAGTGTCGATCTCATGAGAAACCGGCAGGTTGCATCCCCCCCGCCCTGGTTTCCCGAACAAGTGCTGGTTCCGCTCCAAGCACTCCCTCAGGCGCGCCCGTTCTGGTTCTGCCAGATGGGCGGTCTGGTCGCCTATCAGCTGCCGCAGCTCGTCGGGGCCCGCCACCTCTCCCCAATCTTCGGCCGGGAGGCATTCATGGTCGTCCATATGAATGGGTTCCCTACTCCCCGGAGGGCGCCCATCAGCTGACCCTCCTGAGGCCTCCAAGGGATCGCCTCTCAACTCGTTCAGCGGCATCCGCCGGGAGCTGCCCAGGTCCAGACTCCTCTCCCCCTCCGCCTGCCAGCCAGCCGACAATCGCTTCAGGCCGTTCAGGACACCGGGGTCCTGAATGGCGGCCCCGACGATCAAGCGCTCGCCGGTCCCGGGGTGGTCCATCTCCACCGTGCCCGTGTTAATTCGGACACTGATGGGGAACTTCCTCAGGAGGTCCAGCCCCAACAAATTCAGACCCGAATCCGGACGGTCAAACACGAAGAAGTCGTGCGTGGTCCTCATGGGTCCAATGGCCACCGTGGCTCTCTGCACTCCCCGGAGCGGCAGTCGCTGTCCATCGGCACCCCACAACTCAGCCGCAGTCGGTCGGATGTCCACCCCGGGAATGGGATTGGACAGCGCCGAGACCGCAGCACCGGTATCCAGCACCATTCTGCGGTCAGTGCCCCCCAGCTCGACCAGGATCGATATCATTGGCTTCTTGGTGAACGCCAGGGTCGTCTGGAACGCGACCAGCCTGTCATTCTCCAACCCCTCCTCGGGTTTTTCCGGCATTGGCGCGACAACCGCCGTCGCGGGCGCCGAAGCTGCCCCGCCGCACGGCACACCAGCCGCCATCCTCCTCCTCATGAGACACCCGGCCTCAAGGTGGTTCCCGGCGCCGCAGAACCCACATTCATTTCCAGCGAGAGTCAGACGAAAACAGTCCGCGGGGAAATGGTCCAACCCACCGCAAAATCCGCAGGGCCGACGTAGGCCCGCAGAAGTCGATCCTCGTACAGGGGATTTCCTTTGGAATCCCTTCCCCTGCATGGGCGCCAATGGCGGCGTTCGAACTCCGCTAGGTCCACCGCGGCTCGGGCACCCAGCCGCGAGGTGTCCCACCTCTCCGCATCCGTAGCATTTTCGGGGCTCTTGATTCAATATTCCGGCCACGTCCCACCTGAGCTCAGGTTCACGATCCTCGCAGGCAGTTTCCTCCCACTCCTCGGCCCGCTCGACGGCCTCCTCCAGAGTCTCGGTGGTTCCTCCTCGCAAGAACAAACTGATATCCTTGTCCACCCCCCGGATGAACGCTCGCAGAGTTTTCTGCTGGATCCACGCCCGTCTTCGTGCTGGAGGAAGGTTTTCCTCCGCTTCTACAGCGCACGATGCCAGGTTCAACAGTCGCTCCGCATATTTTCGAAGAGGCTCTCCCACCTGTCTCTTTGTCGTCCACAGCTTGACATTTGCTTGTTCGGGGTTTTCCTTTCCATACCAGCGGAGAATTTTGGCCTTTAAGCGGTCATAGGGTTGTTCACCCGTCGCCTCAATCAGGAACCGCTTTACCCCTCCTTTCAGTCGCGCCCTCAGGAACTGTACTTTCTGCACCTGTGTCAGTGCAGTAGTGGCTTGTTCCACCTCCGAGAAGAATTGTTGTGCGGAAATGCATCCGGATTCGTCGGGGTTCCACACGTCCACTTCCATGAACAGCGACCTCGGGAGTCCGGTACCCTGCTCTTCGGGTTTCGGAACTCCTCGCTGTGTGGCGAAAAAGTGTCCCATCTGCGCCATCGCGGAGGTGACGGCGTCCATCATCTCGCGTCCAATTTCCGCGTCGTCTGCTCCTTCAGCCATCTCGGAGTTCAGGTGTGAAAATATTTATACAAAAAAAAGAATGGTAAAAGTTTTCACTTTTGTCACTATCGGTTGTTATTTTTCAAAATAGGTAATTGCGCGAGAACAGGTGTTTCGCGAGAGTTCACGGATTCGGAACAGTGGTTCGGAACCGATAACAGAACGTTGGGTGGCTGTTCCGATCCAAGAACGAGTTTCTGTACTCGTTCGAGTTTCGGTAACAGGTACTTCGAACCGTTCCCTTGACTCGGGAACAACGGTTCTCGGAACGTGTTGACGTTACGGAACCCGCTGGCTCGAAACTTGATGTTACGGATCGTCGACCCGAAACCCGATGACCCGCCCGAGAGTCGTTCTGATACGGTTCGTATCCAGAACTCAGAACCAACGAGAAAATCGACCCGGATCGTCCGATCAGAGAGGACCCGGAACGCAGCGGTCCGCCCAAGATTTACACGGGAGAACGTCGCTAGGACAACCTGATATCTCGCTAGTTCGCTCACACTCCTGTTCCTCTGCTCACGAGTGGTTTTATGTCTACGGCCGTATTCTTTGTTTTTACAGAAAAACAATGTCCTACGCTCGTAATTTTCTTTGTCAATGTTCAACAAAATAAACTCTGAATAAACAATTCAATTGATATTCCTACAACACTCTGATCAGTCTCCTGGGCAATTTTTCTACTAGTCAGCGCAAGGCGAACTGAAGGTTCGTGATAGTTTGGTACCTATCAAAATCCCACCGCGGGCCACCAATTTGTAATACCTGGTTTTCCTAGCGATGGCCGATGGATTATCTTTGAAATGAAAACTGATATTACAAAGACCTTGCGCTTATGGACTAGTATGTTCTCTAGTGCACTTACCGTGTTTCGGATCAATGGGTAGCAGTTGGTAGCGGAAGGCGTTGATGTTCGTTGACTAGGTGAGTCCCTTTGGAAACACCGAAAAACAATATTCTTCGTCTGAAGTTTACCAGGTAAGTATAATTTGACTCTTTATTGCGTTATTGTGTATAATTTGCCTTGTTGATTAACATTAACTCTTTTCTTTTGTTTCAGGTTCTTCAAGACTCAGGTAAGTGAATTTATGTTCTGCAATCTACAAGTGACTCTACTTTTACTTCGATCAAGGTAAGTTATTCAGGTAAGTATTTTATTAACAGACGTAATTTCTGATCCTATTACGCTCCAGGAAACTGCTCAGGTAAGTATTCAAAAGTCAGGACGCCAGTTCAGGAACAAAAGGTAAAAATCTCTATTTAAACGAAAAATACTTTGAACATTCAATAAATGGCACACAAAAAAACGTCTTAATCTCAATGACTTCAACTTCAGAATTATCAAGGTAAGTAATAAAGATAGGTCCCTGATGGGGTTAACCTATAACTGTCCACGTGGTGGGTTGTTACCAAACACCACGAGATCGAGAACAAGAACACGGTGTTACGAAACACCACGAGATCGATAACATCAACTAAAAGTCCCTTTTGGACATCAAAATACAAGAAAATTTATACCTAGGAGGAACTCCAAAGCAACAATTAATACAAAATGAATTAGTTTACCGGTTTTGACTATTATGAGAGAGAGAGTTCGTGGGGATGGTCCAGGTGGAAATGCGGCGGTCGTCCAGAATCTTCGTGGAGTACTTGGGAGGGCGCAATCGTACACCAATGTATCCAGGCTCGAGGATCTGGTTGCGGTTAATCAAAATGTGACTCTAATTGACTTCACTGTCATAAAAACTGTCCTTTCACTATTCCTGCTGCCTCACAGCTTGCTATCACTTTCTCATACTTGTGGGTGAGTGCTCGATCAAGACACGACTGACCTCTTTAAGATGGCGTTGCCCTCAGCCGCCTTCCCCCATCCTACCACCCCTCTGCATTGGCCTGGGTGGTGCTGCCGCCTGGTAGCGACCGCGGTCCCTCTACTTCCATGCGGTCCTCTGTGCATGGAAGGCCTCTCTTCAGGATCAACTTCGGGATGGATTTGGTGGAGCTCTGTGGTGATGGTTCACCACAACAGCTGAAAACTGAACAGTGTGTCTTTGTTAACAAAAATAGATCACTGATTTTAGCTATTCATATAGATGATGGTCTATTGGTTGGATCTGACATACCTGCCATGAAAAGTTTTCTGAAAGGACTAAAATCTGAGTTTAAAATGACGATTGACGAAAACCCTGACACAAATATTATTTGGGAATTCATTTTTCTGAAAGTAATGGGAAATTGAAACTTTCTCAGGAACAATTTGCTCAACAGATTGTTGAGAAGTTCAGGATGACTGATTCTAAGCCTGTCCCAACTCCATTGGTTAGTGGAAATGTACGCGAACCCCATGACAGCGACAAGGATGTGAAATTTCCATTTAGAGAGGCCGTTGGAAGTCTCTTATACCTCTCAACAAAGACTCGTCCTGATTTGTCATATGCAGTGAGCATCAGTGGAAGACATGTGGAGAAGCCTACGTCATTGGACTTGAACAATTTGAAGAGGACCATCAAATACGTCAAGACTACAAAGGACCTTGGTATATCTTACCACAAGATGAAACCAGATGAAGCTGTTCTGACAGCATATTGTGATTCAGATTATGCTGGTGACCTGGAAACGAGAAAGAGCACTACTGGATTTATAATATACTTTAATGGAGGTCCTGTAAGCTGGTCATCTCGCAGACAGCCTATTGTAGCAACATCCACTACAGAAGTGGAATACATTGCTGTAACAGAGGCAGCAAAGGCTCTTATCTATTTGAAGAGTTTCATCGGAGAGCTAGCCAAAATAGAGATTCCATCTGTTATCAACGTCGACAATCAAAGCGCTATTGATTTGATACAAAATGGTGTGCTAAATCGTCGAAGCAAACACATCGATGTGCGCTACCATTTCATCAAGGAGAAGGTAGAGGAGAATTTGATTTCTATCAAATATTGCCCAACAGTGGATCAAATTGCGGATCTTCTCACCAAACCCCTGCCAAGTGAAAAATTTAATAAATTCAAGAACATGATGGTGGATTGAAGAATGATTTATTTGAAGTATTTCTTTGATTTTTGAAAAATGTTCAATGAGTATATTTAAATTATCACAAAATTACAAGAGTGTGTTAGATAAAATTAGAATTTCCTAATTTTGTAATAATTTGATTGTTTTTAAATTCAAAATATTTTTGGCGCCACTCTGTTTTAGCGCACCTATCGGCGAACCTTGCAATTGCATTTTTTCAAGTCATTCTCTCTTTTTTCAATTCGAAGTCGTTAAGTTTGTCCGTCGTTTTGTTCTAATAAACCGTATAATTTCAATTGAGTGAACTTAGTTTTCCACTTATTAACCCTGCACAACAGGCAAGGACTCCAGTAGTTGTCGAAATGCAATGGATTTGCTGAAAGTTCAAATCGAGATGCCAAAAATTCAAATTGATTTATGCCAATGTCGTCGATCTTGAGTCAGGCTTGCTGCCACTGGAGCAAAGGAATACAGAACGTTTACCGACAGGGATATGCCCTTATTATGGGGAACATCAAATTTTGAAGGGGGTTAACATTTTTTTCTTGTTCGATTCCAATGGATCATTATTTTAATTAATAAACCAAAATTATTACTTTTTTTAGTCCAGAAAATTCCTAGCTGTAACATCAATTTTTTTTTGAAATTTAATAAATTTAGTGTTTTTATATAATTCAATTTTTTATTTTATTTTTTTCCCCTTCCAGCCAACATTTAACTTAAACAACAGTTAGCTTCATCTAATTTCTCCCTTAATAGTGAAAATAATTCCTGGACACGTTCATTGTTTTTCCCCTCAAGGATAAATTAGATTTTATTAGAAAATATGTCCAATACAGGTATTGGAATTCAAAGGTTGTTCATCAACGTCAGCATTACGGTTTACTCGCAAACCCCCCTTCACAGTGTAGTACTAGTGTAATGAACCAAAATCAGACCCTGCCCTTCAGGCACTAACCTTAACCGAAATCCGATTCCATGTACTTCACTTCCATACAGCAACACAATGATGTCCGCCGCCAGCAGTCAAGACCATGAGAGCGCCACCATCGGCCCTTCCCCGTCGCAGCCCAAGATGGCCGAAGGGTGTATAAGGGGGTGCCCCCACCACCAGCGCTCATTCCATCTAGTGACGCGTCTCGTGTGTGATCGAACCTAGCTAGTATGAATCATCCCCTCTAATGAAGAATTATCATTAAGTGTGTGATATAATTTCATTTATATATCTATTTGAATTAAGCTCCATCAGAGCAATATCAAGTCCGCTTCACGGCAGAACATTTATAATTTCGTTTAATAAAAACCCTACTTGTAACTTTTGTGTTCCTTATTTCAGAACTTTCCGAATCTTTCAAGTTCTCTAAATTACGCTTGGCAACTTGCAATTTTGTCTTTTGGGTAATCTTTTCCCTGAGGTCATTTACTGATCCAGGGTGGTGGCAGCGACCCTTCAGGAGTTTCCACATTTAGAGGTAGAAACATCGACCCCAAGAACCCTCAGTTCGGGCGTCTTATACCTGGAAATTCCGAAGGACCTTCAACAGTATAGGAAACAGGATTGGGATTTTGGAGTTAACAAAGGTTTACCTGGTTAACAAGAGAATCATTTTTATTGAGTTCAACAGTAAATTTAGAGTCATCAATAGTATAACATTCTCCACGTGCCTGCAGAAGTCTTCAACCTCCAGGTAAGGTCACCAATTATCTTAGTCTTAACTTCCTATTCTTAAATATCAATTTTAACCAAAAAGTAATAAATTCAAATCATACCCGAAACAAGGCAATTACACTAGCGGAGCCCTTCAGGAATTCACCCCTTAGGAAACACGCCCCTCAGGCACTGTCAACCAGCTTACGCAGTCGTATCGAAGATTGGAAAATTCGAGTTGTGTACCTAAATATGAATTTGTGGATACAAGTCGAACATTAACACTTTCAGTGCGGGTCATGTCATATGACAGCATGAAGAGTTTCGTCTCTCGCGGGTGTGGTCATATGACATGATGGGCCTCATGCTGCTCGCTTGATTCTCGCATACCCCGAGTCTTTGCTGAGTGGCGGGTCATGTCATATGACAACAAGCATTAAAAACCATTCATTTTATCATGTGTGATATACTTGGGATTTATTAATAATTAACCTTCTATCCGTACCCCCTTTCTACCACTGATTAGCGTACCGCCGGTATGGGATACCTCCATTCAAGGATACGCCTCACATTCGATCACTATTGATACATTTTGAAAATTTAAATAGTTTTAAGTACCAATTTTTCATAATATATCAATTAATTCCGACTTTGAGAAATGTTTTCACCAGAATACCTCCCTGTACGTACAATTGGTAGGTAAGTTTCCATAAATTGGATGAAAACTAGATCAGTTAATGTTAAACTTTATTGACACAAAAAACAACAGTCTTATCTTGATTGCTACAGTCCCATTGGTATGGCAAAAACCTCTTTATCAAAATAGTCTCATTCTAACGTTTACAGTCTCATTGACAGTGGCTGAATTGCATGTTTCTCGTACGGGGAGGGCTGAGGGACCGCACTCAATCTGTAGATACACCCTTACATATGTCACTAGAAAACAGCAGACAGGTAGAAATAAACAAATGACACTCACGTGACCTTTCTCGTCGAATATTAGGAGGGTAATGAGGGGCTCGGTTCATTGCTCTTTCTTATGAAGTGTACATTGATGTTTGAAGGGAGGGGTGCGGTATCCAACACTGCGGTACGGATAGAAGGTTAATTGTTTCCAACGGAAAGCCTTGCTGAATAATTTCCTACAAGCCTGATCAACTTGAGGATTTTTTCCAGACGGTAATTTCATATTGATGACTCAATATGAAAATTATGTCAGCCTTGTCTATATCTGCTTGTACAAACAAAGTCGCGGTCATTGGTTCCAGCTCAATTCTGTACGAATGGGTTGGTATCTTTATCTTGACGTATTTGTCATCAAACTGAAGCTCAAAACCTAGTTTCCTAGGGAATCACATACTATCTTATCCTCCCTTATTGTAAAGCCGTCGGGCCCGAGGAGGTCAAACCAATAGCTCAACTGCCACATCGACCTTTCCCGAAATTATCATTCCACCCCACCACATAATGTACCCCCTCTACGTCTTGATGTTTATTGTAGGCCGCCAAATCGAAAAGTCGCGGGAAAACCGCCCTCCACGGCCTTCGAGGAGATCGGAGTAGTGATAGGGGAGGCGGTGGAAGAGGAGGAGAGCTGCAGAGAAGGGAGCGTTGACCCCTTGTGCGTAGAAGCTTCAGTTCTGTCTCGACGTGAACCCAAGACTCCTCAATTGTAGGCCGAGTTGATTGTTTTCAGAGCCATTTGTGCTACTGAGTGGACTTGATTTTGGGATATTTCCCCTGCGATTGTGAACGAACGTTGTCGAACTTTAAAGACTCATTTAGATTTTTCCAGATTTGCAAATCTAAACCCCCTGAAATTCTCTCCATAAAGACACCTACGGGACCGTCTTCTACCTACCACGTTTCTTCGTCAGACAAAGTTCCAGAGAAGATACGGTAAAGTACCAATTCAACATTGTTGGAAAAGCACTGTATGACATCTTTTGCCAAATTTCTTTTTTTGTAAAACTGTTAAATTCTGTTTAAATCACGTAAATCTCCTCAGTCACCGCCCGTACCAATGCGTAGTTTTGAAGGCGTGGGCGTACCCTGACGTAGCGTCAGGAGTGTTATAAGACCTCGTGGTGGAATTATCACCCCGATTAAATGTAATACCCTCTTTTATCTTAATACTAAAGTCAACTAAAACTATATACTTACCTTTCTTACACTCTAAAACTTACCTGGTTGATCAGATATCAGCGGATATCCATCTTGTCTTGTGTATCGTGACTTACCTTGCTGATTGCCGACTCGGTCAGATAACTCTATCTATTGAGAGTACTTATTTGCTTAAATTACTTACCTGTTCCTTACTTACAATTTTAAAGCTACTTACCTTAGGTTGCTGAAATACTTACCTCGCCCTGAAAGTGGTGGTGAATGTTCTAGTTTTTCTTCATTCCTTACCTGAATTCGACGTTGAGTCATAATTGCGGAAGGCAGTTATCAGTTCCTAATTTTACTAAATTTCATTTTAATTTCAGTGACTCGAATAGTTGTCTTACTAAGTAGCATATCGTTTTGTCGAGTATTACCAGGGTACCAGTACCCGCACCTTTTGTTCCTACTTACTTTCGTTTTTGGTCACGAAGTGACCTAATAAGTTGTCCTATATTTCGTATTACTCTGTTTACCTGGTGAGACTATTTTTTTGCATTTAATTATATTTGTTTGATCTCCAAACCTGGTGTGGTTCGTTTGTACCCTGAGTACCTCCCACGTGTAGGTGAGTTCAGATTGGATATTTTGGAGTCGCAGATTTGGAGGGTCAGGCCCATAAGGCCAGAAACGCTACCAGAATCAATTCTAAATTTCTTTCTTAACAGATACAAATCATAATCATAACTGGATTATTGAACAATTTCCCTTTTGAATTGCGGCTTACACTATAATAGTATGTTGTAGCATAGAATTAAGACAGTCTTGACTTTCAACTTGAAAAGTGTAATTCTTGTTAATATAAGTTTCTCCTTGAAACTTTAGAGTCCTTTCTTTCTACCACCTGCACGGGCTTCCAGTGAACACGAATCCATTTTTATTTTCTACGGACTTAGAGTTCTAATTTTTTAGATCATCACACATGATATGCATATAAGTAGTATATAAATAGCTAAAAACTAAGCTCCAATGTCGAATTTCAGACAAAATTACCTCCCGCTGAAGGCCAAAGTAGGGTGTTCTAGTCCCGCAGTGAAAGTGTTACTAGGGACTACAACTTTCAAATTTTGTTATGTTGTCTTAAAAATCAAGTCGATTGAGACAAAGTAGTGCTTCAGGTGTAATGGTGAATTTTCGTGAACACTACGGTGACCGAGCAAGGTTATTAACTTGATTTTAAAATTCGCCACTACAATGCCCCTGCACTTATACTAGGAGTATCCAAATTTCACTTACCGTGATTTCTATGAGCAGCGGAACCAGTCAGCAGAAAACGACGAAGATGGTGTTGAATAGGTATCCTTTTGGGGATTACCGAAAAATGCCTATCTTTGTCCAACTTGAGCTTTAGTAAGTATTTTCCTTTACGACTTCTTTTATCTTTTCCGTTATTGTGTGATAATTTGTACTTTTTATATTTAATAACTTTTCTTTCTTTTTCAGGTTCTTCGAGATCTCAGCAAGTCTAAGGTAAGTACTTTCAAGTTCTGTTTCTACGTTAATGACTCTACTTTGGTTCTCACTACGATTCGCAAGGTAAGTATTCTCAGGTAAGTACCTCTTATGATTCTATTCTGCACCAGGAAATTGATCGGGGAATGTACCAATGATAACCACAAGGTAAGTGAACAAAATTAATCCTGTATAATTTTCAGGTAAGTATTCAAAGACAAGAAAAATAGTAATAATAAAGGAACAATCTAACTCGGGACTAAGATACCCTTTCTAATAATGATATTATGTTGACTTTAATTACCGAGGGCCCTGATGGGGATAACCTCCAAGATTACAATCCACGTGGTGTTTCGAAACTAAAAAGAGAGGGAAGGTGAACATTCGCACGTGGTGTTACGGAACATGAACTTGAGCATATGATGTTACGGAACATGAAAATCTAACACGTGGTGTTTCGTAACATGAAAGAGAATGAGTCCTTTGGACGAAAGAAAATCACTAGAATCAAATTACCTAGGAGGAACAATTTAAGAAAGAGAATTTTACAAGTTTTTAGATTTACCAGTAGGTACTGGGTTTTGCGAGAGAATCCGTTGGGCTTGGTCCGTTTGAGATGCTAGGGTCGGCCGTTGGTTACTTGAATCTTCAGGAGGGCGCAATCGTACACTGATAGATTCAGCAGTTAACTTCAGGTTTCCAAATGTCCAGTTTACTGATGTCACACAGACTTTTCCACACAGAGTTTTCACACAGAATTTCCACACAGAGTTTCCACACAGAGTTTCCACACAGACTTTTCACACAGAGAGATGGGGTGAGAGGCTCGATCAAGACACGTCTGAGGGGTGGGCGGCCGTTCTCTCCCAGCCGTGTCCTCCCCCTCCGGATCCTTCCCCCACCCATTCACTTCCTGGCGCTGACCCGTCCGGTGCTGCCGCCTGGCGGCGCGCCCCCGACCTCCACCTCCATGCTTTCGGTCTCGCATGGAGGATTCCGCCGAATTTTCAATTTGGGGATCGTCGGTGGCGGAAGCCCCTGTGACGACTCATCACACTCCTCCTTTCCCCGGAGGCCGATGCCCTCATCGGCTTTACGACGTCCCCCGGGGGTCACGGGTGGCAGTGGCAGCGGCAGGTCTGGCCTTGCCTCGATCAATGCGCATTCGTACCTCCATCGTCGGCAACCGGTACAGTCGGCAGGCCGTGTGTCTCGATGTTCGCGCAGCTTGCAAGGCATTGGGTGGTCTGGATGTCCCATTGGAAATTTCCGGCACTTGGTAATCAGTCGATTCCAGAATGTCTTGCAACTTTGGCATCTGAAGCCCGTGATGATCCTCTCGTGTTTCCCGCAAATTGGGCAGTCACTCAGGAGCAGTTTCGGTGCGATCTCCGGCGTTGCTGTGCTATCCTTCTGTGACAGCGGCGAAAACAGTGGTGCCGCCTCTCCTTTGGCGTCAGCGTACCTCTTCTTGGAATGTGGAGGATCCTCGTCTCCAAAGTCCATCCCCGATTCCCGCTCCGAATGCTCTGGGGTTGCGTCGTCATCCCCTGTCGGCGGTGGTCCCTCGGTATAATGAGACTCGTTGAGGTCCTCGACATTACTCTCGTTGTTCGCTGCATCAAGCCTTTCTTGTAACAATTGGACCTGGTACCTCAGCATGGCCGTATCTCGTGTCGCCGTCAGTGAGTGTTGCTCCAGTGGTGGTATTATGTCCCTTAAGCAGCTTGCCAGTTGCGTAACGCAGCTGGTGACAATCGCCAACTGTCGCGGTCTTCCCCTGACTAGTTGCGCAGCCTCCTCGATGGTGATCATAGCCTCCACAGTCTGGCGGTGTTCCTCGGCCCAGTCTCCTATCTGCCCTACCTGTTCCTCCTGCTTTGTTGTGGACATAGTGGCCTAACCTGGTTCCTCCTCCTGAAACAGAATACGGCCATATTCACCACCTTTGTTACAAAATCATCCAAGTCCACTCTCTCCCTCCTCAGGCTGTTCCCTGGCCCGCCCGGAAACCCTCGGTTGGGTTCGATACCCCCAACTTTTGCGGTTGCCGTCCGAATCCAGACTTCCCCCCATCCGGCCCGAAACGACCCAACCATCGTCGCGGCTCCCCTCCCCGGTACGGATCACAGGTATTCAGTCAACTCTTCAGGTAAGTGTATCTCTTTTTATTAACATTTATATTTAAGTATGCATAGTATTTACTGTTTGTAACATTTATTGTATTAACTCATTAACTATTTTTATTTACAGGTGAACTTCACAATTCCGAGCCTATATTGACCCAGGATGTACTCGCACATGGTCCGCGCGTGGTCCTGGTTGCGAATCGCGTTCCGGTTCGGTCGGTCGGATCGGGACCCGGGGTTCACTGTTTTTAGTTTCGGCTTGACTCGCCACCCCTGGTTTCCGTCGTCTCCATGGTCGCCTGGTTGCTCTCGGAACAACGTCGAGGAACGTCTCTTCCTCCACCAAGTCCATCCATTCTGACTCGTCGTGCGTCTTCCTTCCTGGGCTCACCTTGTCAGCAACTGTCGGCACCTCAGTCACGGGATCGAGGGTCGTACCTTCGTCCGGTGCATCATTAAGGAATGCAGGTTTCAGTCTGCTCCGGTGGTAACATGCTGCTGTTCCCGGCGAGTTCTCTACATTGCCGTTGATGTCTTGGTTTTGTCCTTGTCCGGTCCGCGGTCCCTTCCAAAATCTTCTCCTTTTGTCCGGCGGAACTGCCGCCCGACTCGCGTACGCTCTTCGCTCATTCGGGGGCTGCGAGCGGCGTCGTCGTCGGCCAATCAACCGACTGCGCGACCGCCAGAGCCTTCGCAGTGCCCCCACCCATCGGCGAACAACGATCAGCGGAACAGTACCGGCTCCCACTCCAACCCCGCCTCTCGCCGCTCCATTGCTGGTCGCCCCGCAGGCTGGCGCCTCACGGGCTGGTTCCTCTTCGGGATCCGGCAGCAGGGGGACCACAGGGTATGGTCGTCCGACCACGGTGGGTGCCGCTCCAACGTCGACCTCACGCGGAACCGGTAGGTCGCGTTCACCTTTTCCCAGGTCGCCGGACAATTTGCGACTTCCCTCCAGGCACTCCCCAGGTTGTGTCCATTCAGGGCTCGCCGAAGGGGCTGCTTGAAGGTGCTCCTGTTGCTGCGGCTGGTCGGCACCTGCGGCTTCTTCCCGCTCCTCGGTCTGGAAGCGTTCCCGATCGTTTGTGTCGTGGGGCTCTCGGCATTCCTCAGGTGGTATCCATTCAGGGCTCACCAAAGGAGCTACTGGGAGATACTCTTGTTGCTGCGGCTGGTCGGCATCCGCAGCTTCCTCTCGCTCCTTGGTCTGAAAACGCTCCTGGTCGTTTGAGTTATAGGACTCCCCGTCCTCGGTGGTTCGTCCGCTTCCAGGCATTCTTGGAGTCTCCAAAGGAACGTCCTCTGGCATGTGGGTTGGTCCTTGCTGGGGTTTGTCCGTTTCCTTCTCCAATTTCTCCACCTGCCAGTCGGCCGACAGCTGTTCCAGGCTCTGCAGGGCGTCGGGGTCCCGGATCATTTCCCCGACATTTAAGCGTTCCCCGGTTTCAGGGTGATCCATTATTACTGCCCCTGTGTCGGTCTGGATGCTAATTGGAAATTTTTGGAGAAGGTCCAGTCCTAACAAATTTAGGCTGGAATCAGGTCTATCAAGAATGAAAAATACGTGGGTCGTTCGCACCGGCCCAATCTCCACCGAGACCTCCTGCTTCCCACGGAGTGACAACCATTGTCCGTCGGCCCCCCACAATTTCGCGGTGGTCGGTCGGAGTTTCACCCCGGGGATGGGCTCGGACAACGTTGACACAGCAGCGCCGGTATCCAGCACCATCCGGCGGTCCACATCCGCCAACCATACGAGAACTGACATCATTGGTTCTGTGGCGAGCGCCACTGTCGTTTGGAATGCGATCAATTCATCGCCCTTCACTTCCTCCTCCTGCTGATCAGGTATCGGGGCGGTGATCGCTGCAGCGGGTGCGGAGGTCACCGCTCGACGGGGCACGCTCATCATCATCTTCATTCTGAAGCACTCAGCCTCGACGTGCCCCAGATTCCCGCAGAATCCACACAAGTCGTCGTTGGCGGGTCCATAAGGGCAATCCGCCGGGTAGTGGTTCGGGTCACCGCAGAAACAACAAGGGAACCGCGGCTTCGGTAAAGGTGGACCCCGGAAGTGGGACCTCCGCGGAAGTCCTCCCCCTTGCGCCGGACTCCTCGGTGGCGTTCGATTCCCTCCGGAATTGCCGCGGTTCGGGCACCTGGCCGCAAAATGCCCCACCTCTCCGCATCCGTAGCACTTTCTGGGTTCCTGATTCAGAATCCCCGCTACGTCCCACCTGAGTTCTGGCTCGCAATCCCCTTGGTCTGTTTCCTCCCACTCCTCGGCCTTCTCGACTGCATCCTCCAGGGTCTCGACGGTTCCTCCCCTCAGGAACAGGCTGATTTCTTTGTCTACCCCTCGGATGAACGCTCGCAGGGTCTTCTGTTGTACCCATTCGGGTCTCTGTTCTAGAGGGAGGTTCTTCTCTGCCTCGACCGCGCATGCCGCCAGCGTCATCAAGCGTTCCGCGTATTTCCGGAGGGGCTCACCTGCTTGTCTCTTTGTGGTCCAGAGTTTGATGTTTGCTTGTTCGGGGTTTTCTTTTCCGTACCACCGGAGGATTCGAGCTTTCAGGCGGTCGTAGGGCTCCTCGCCTGTGGCTTCCGTCAGGAACCGCTTGACTCCTCCCTTCAGTCGCGCTCTCAGGAACTGAACCTTTTGTGCCTGGGATAGGTTGGTGGTGGCCTGCTCTACCTCGGAAAAGAACTGTTGCGCCGAAATGCATCCTGTTTCGTCGGGATTCCATACGTCCACTTCCATGAATAACGATCTCGGAAGTCCGGCACCCTGCTCTTCGGGTTTTGGGACTCCCTTTTGTGAGGCAAAGAAATTCCCCATCTGCACCATTGCAGTGGTGACGGCTTCCATCATCTCGAGGGATATCGTTGATGCGTCTCCTCCGTTGGCCATGGTGGACAATTTCAATGGATGTGAATTGGTAACGCGGAAAAATTGGTTAGATATGAACAAAAAGAACAGTTCACTTGTCACGGGTCGGTGTTTACGAAACGTTTGGTTTCGCGATTGGTCTAAGATATACGAGTGTGTGAGGAACAGTTGTTCCGTAACAGTTCACGGACCCGGAACGGTGGTTCTGAACCGATAACAAGACTTGGAGTTGGACTGTTCCGACCCAGGAACAAGTTTTTGTACTTGTCCGAGTTTCGGTACCAGTTCGTTTCGAATCGTTCCTTTGACTCAGGAACGACGGTTCCCGGAACGTGTTTACGTTACGAAACCCGCCGACTCGAAACCCGGTGTTACGGGTCGTTGATCCGAAACCCGGCGATCCGCCCGAGAGTCGTTCTGAAACGGCTTGGTCCAGAACTTCTGGAACCTACGAGAAGATCGACCCGGATCGTCCGAACAGTGAGGACCCGGAACGCGACGGTTCGCCCGAAAGCTTCGCGGGAGAATGCCGCGGGAACAACCTGATTTCTCGCTCGTTCACTCACACTCTTGTCACTCCGCTCACGGGTGGTTTTATGTCTACGGCCGTATTCCTTTCAATATATACAAGACAACAAGATCAATACCTATGCAATGTGGATTTGAGTCAATAGAAATGATATTCCTATGGTACTTTGATCAATCTCCTGGGCGGTCCTCTACTAGTTAAGTGCAGGGCGAACTGAAGGTTCGTGATAGTCGAAACTTATCAAAATCACACCGCGTGCCACCAAATTGTAATGGTGAATTTTCGTGAACACTACGGTGACCGAGCAAGGTTATTAACTTGATTTTAAAATTCGCCACTACAATGCCCCTGCACTTATACTAGGAGTATCCAAATTTCACTTACCGTGATTTCTATGAGCAGCGGAACCAGTCATCAGAAAACGACGAAGATGGTGTTGAATAGGTATCCTTTTGGGGATTACCGAAAAATGCCTATCTTTGTCCAACTTGAGCTTTAGTAAGTATTTTCCTTTACGACTTCTTTTATCTTTTCCGTTATTGTGTAATAATTTGTACTTTTTATATTTAATAACTTTTCTTTCTTTTTCAGGTTCTTCGAGATCTCAGCAAGTCTAAGGTAAGTACTTTCAAGTTCTGTTTCTACGTTAATGACTCTACTTTGGTTCTCACTACGATTCGCAAGGTAAGTATTCTCAGGTAAGTACCTCTTATGATTCTATTCTGCACCAGGAAATTGATCGGGGAATGTACCAATGATAACCACAAGGTAAGTGAACAAAATTAATCCTGTATAATTTTCAGGTAAGTATTCAAAGACAAGAAAAATAGTAATAATAAAGGAACAATCTAACTCGGGACTAAGATACCCTTTCTAATAATGATATTATGTTGACTTTAATTACCGAGGGCCCTGATGGGGATAACCTCCAAGATTACAATCCACGTGGTGTTTCGAAACTAAAAAGAGAGGGAAGGTGAACATTCGCACGTGGTGTTACGGAACATGAACTTGAGCATATGATGTTACGGAACATGAAAATCTAACACGTGGTGTTTCGTAACATGAAAGAGAATGAGTCCTTTGGACGAAAGAAAATCACTAGAATCAAATTACCTAGGAGGAACAATTTAAGAAAGAGAATTTTACAAGTTTTTAGATTTACCAGTACTGGGTTTTGAGAGTGAATCCGTTGGGCTTGGTCCGTTTGAGATGCTAGGGTCGGCCGTTGGTTACTTGAATCTTCAGGAGGGCGCAATCGTACACTGATAGATTCAGCAGTTAACTTCAGGTTTCCAAATGTCCAGTTTACTGATGTCACACAGACTTTTCCACACAGAGTTTTCACACAGAATTTCCACACAGAGTTTCCACACAGAGTTTCCACACAGACTTTTCACACAGAGAGATGGGGTGAGAGGCTCGATCAAGACACGTCTGAGGGGTGGGCGGCCGTTCTCTCCCAGCCGTGTCCTCCCCCTCCGGATCCTTCCCCCACCCGTTCACTTCCTGGCGCTGACCCGTCCGGTGCTGCCGCCTGGCGGCGCGCCCCCGACCTCCACCTCCATGCTTTCGGTCTCGCATGGAGGATTCCGCCGAATTTTCAATTTGGGGATCGTCGGTGGCGGAAGCCCCTGTGACGACTCGTCACACAGGTACCGTAAAACCGTCAAACTTTACTCCAAGATTCACTCCAAAACAGTTCCAAATACAATTTCTCCCACTCGAAATGGGTTAGATTGTTTTTTTTTAATACGTGAATTGATCTTCAGGGCTTCCTGAACATTTTGAGTGGTCGAGCTCATTGATCAGATAATTGTAACCCCCCTATTTAGTTGTTTAAATGTTGGAGTAAGGTTACCTCCGAGTGCGTCTATCTTTACTCCACTCTGAAAAACTCACGGTTATCGCTACAGAAACGGGCAGTGGTGCAATGTTACTAGTCGGGATTGAATTCATTACCCCAGAAATACTTGATAATATCAAGTATTTATAATATTATTATAAAATATATTCTGAAAAATTGAACTTTTTAGCTTGAAATACAAAATTACTTGAAATACTTGAAATACAAGTTATACCTAAGAATAATATAAATTCCAATGATCATTTATCCATAATTTATTTCAACGAATTTGCTTGAAATGCAATATTTCTGGTTAAGAGATCACAATTTCAGTCTTCCAGTATAGACAGACTTATGTAGGTAATCGAGCAAAACTTTCTACAAGTAAAGAAATATTAAAGGACAATAAACAATAAACGAATGACTTAACAAAATCACAGAAAAAGTCTGTTTCACATTCGATAACTTTCAAATGATTTGCAATTGTAAATTTCAAAGTTAACCCACGAGTGAATAAAGTTGTAAATCACAATTTATGAGACCAAAGCACGTTTATGTTCATATCATTGTTGTAAAGTTTCGGTAGGGGCGCGTACCAAACTTTTTCTCATTTCTCCTCCCCATCTCTTACTTCTGCAACATGAGATACACTAGAAACCTTACATTCAACACTGCGAAAATTATAAAACTCAAATTTTTTCGAGATTAAATAAGAAAAATATGAGTGAGGCTACCTTTATCCCAACCTTTATAGTGGAGTAAAGATACCCGGTTTTTGGAGTAAAGTTACCATCAAATTTTTGGTAAACAAAAGCATAACTAAGAAAACACTTTTTTGAGAATATGATTAGTGTATTTTGTTCAGAATAAGATATTGAAAGTGATATGATGAGGGCTTGCCTGGTAAATGCACTCCAAACACCTGATATGGAAGAAATTTTGGAGCACGAGAAACAGGACAAAAACAGCTGAACAGGAAACTATGACTGATAACAGCTGATAACATGGATAAAGGCGCCATCGCAAGCCACATCGATTCTCTGGGATGTGGAGAATAACGAAAACCCAATAGTTAACTTTTATCTAAGTTCTACCACGCTTACGTCACAATTGAAGATTCTCACTTTTTGGGGTAAAGTTACCCCTGGTGGAGTAAAGTTTGACGGTTTTACGGTACCTCAAGTAAAAAAATTTTGCTCATAACTCATGCTGCACGAATGGGATTTTAGTCAAACAGACTCGAGGCTCATGCTTAATTATTTTGATTCATGATTAATTTGATCATTTTTCGATGTTATTAAATTTTAAATATCAGTTTTCAGGTTTGTTCGAAGGAACAGTCCTGAAGGGTTAGGATTCCAGGCGGCTCTATCCCCTCCCCTTTTCAGTTCCGGGTTGGTTCTGAACTGGTTCGGGACTGCTTCTCCGAACAGACTATTAATTTGATTGTGATGCGAGCGAGGTAAGCCCTCATTTTGGTTTATTATTTTCAATGATGAACCTTTGGAATCGACCAAGAAAAAAATTTTTAACCCCTTCAGAATTTGTTTGTTTACGTTTCAACGTACATAGAATCCAAAAATTGAATAAAAAAGTTTCTGTTCGTCCGCTGTACGCGGCATTTTCTTCATCTTCACTTAGCATTGACCAATTTTGATGAAATTTGGTATGTAGGCTCCATTTGGGGTCTAGTTGTGCCCCGAAGATTTTGGTTGATGTAGGTCATTTCTAAGGGTTGAAATTTTGAAAACGCCATAACTAAAAAAATGTGTTGTTTTTCCATGTAGGACAAACTGTTCGCTCCCTACGAGAATTTGAGTGTTTTACGTACGATAAATCAGAAACACGAGTGTGAATCACAAAAGAGGCCTAATCTCCGTTCAAATTTTAGCTGACTGAAATATGATCGATGTTTTTCTTTAAGTTGGATGGTTGGTGGCTTTGCAGACGAGTGATCTATATAGAAAAATAATAAACCATTCTGTAATAATTTGCAGCGTTTTATCATTATTTCTACAACGTGAAAGGTGGGCGTGGCTAATTTGATGAGCCCCCTCCTCACAAGACCGTACATGGAAGTGGTGAGGACAGATCGTGACGTCATCAGGAGATACCTTATCTATGTTATCGTTATCAGTTGTCGTGTTTCCAAGTGCTTTTCCCTTCATTTTGATTTGGAGAATCAATTTGAATATACCTAATTCAACATTTCACGCTTTAGGAATTGGTGTGTTGTGGAATTATGGAAGGCGAAATTGCGGTGAAAGAAGAGCAGATGAGCGAAGGAGAGGAGACTGAAGATCGTGTGATAGGAGAAGTTGTGTTGATCAATGTGCAGCATGTACACGTCGAAGCAGTTGGAAACGAGGGTGTGAAAGAAGATATTGTGGGGTGTCCGATGATCGAACTACAACAAAATCCGGCTGTTGATCCACTCAGAGATATTCCTGAATTTGACGTGCCAAAAGGATCTTCTGGAATACAGCGGTCTCAGGTAGATCCATCGAGTGTGCTGGAGAAGACCTTTACTTGTGATAAATGTGATTACACAGCCTTGCATGTAGGAGATATGAAAAAGCACTTCATGTCACACACGGAGAGGCCCTTTGCCTGTGACAGCTGTGATTATAGAGCTTCCCGGCTAGCGATTTTGAAGAAACACTCGAAGATACACACTGGAGAGAAGCCCTTCGCCTGTGATATGTGTGATTATAGGGGGACGCAGGTAGGAAACTTGAGAGAGCACATGAGGACACACACTGGTGAAAAGCCCTTTGCCTGTAACAGTTGTGATTACCGATCCGCGCAGCTTGGAACATTCAGAGCGCACATGAAGAAACACACCGGGGAGAAGCCTCACGAATGTCAAATATGTGATTACAAAACCTTCAATTTTGGACATTTCAAAAGTCACGTCAGAACACACACCGGCGAGAGGCGCTATGCCTGTGACAGATGTGATTACAGGGCTGCGGAACTTGGAGATTTGAAGAGACACATTAGGATTCACACCGGCGAGAAGCCCTACGCCTGTGACTTCTGTGATTACAGAGCCTCGCAGGTAACAAACTTGACCGAGCACATCCGAATACACACCGGGGAGAAGCCCTACGCCTGTGACAAATGTGACTACCGATCATCGAAGGTAGGAAATTTGAAGAAGCACATGAAGACGCACATGATGGAGAAGCCCTACGCCTGTGATAAATGTAAATACAGAGCCGCGTTGCCCGGTATTTTGAAGAGACACAAAAGAATTCACGCTGAGGAGAAGCAGTAATGTGTGGCAGTTCCCGATAATTAGGAATATCCATCATTTGTTTGGATTAATTAATTACACAACGACAAAGTATGCATCATGTGTAATACGTCAAATTGCCAGCCCCGCCCCTCAGGCATGTGGCGGGACGCCACAGAAGCCAGCTGCTATCCCGAAACTAAAACTAAAGAGAAGCCTTCCATGCACTGGTGAAAGCATGGAAGTAGAGGGAGCAGCCGTGCCTCCAGGAAGCAGCACCTCGCAGGCCAGCACGGAGCAATAGCGGAGTGGGGGAAGGTCACGTGGGGGAGGAGACGGTCGGAACTGCGCCGTAGGAAGGCTTCAGTCGTGTCTGAACGGAGCTTCGCACTTCTCACTTTGCATTAGAGCCCACCCCGAATTGAATATCTGTGTGATAAAAGCTGTGTGAAAAGAACTGTGTGAAGATAGCTGTGTGCAAAAAGTCAGTGAATTTTGTTGTTGAAATTAGAGCCCACCTTACGAACTTTTGATTAACTGGTACCAGATCCTCGGGCCCCCGGAGACATTGGTGCACGAATGGGGTGTGCTCCTTGATTTTTTTTAGATTTTTAATCGAAAGTAGACTACATTCTGAGAATTTTGGCACCAACCGCGACCTTTTAGCGTGAGTAGATCCTGTTTCTATGATTTTTCAAAGTTTCGACCGTTTATGACGTCACGCGAGCCTCTCGCCTGGGCGGGACCCCCCAGCCCACTGTGACGTCATAAACGGTCGAAACTTTGAAAAATCATAGAAACAGATCTACTCACGCTAGAAGGTTGCGGTTGGTACCAAATTTCTCAGGATGTAGTCTACTTTCGATTAAAAATGACAATAAACAGTTTTTCCTACCTAGGCGCACACCCTATTCACCCTCCCAAGTACTCCAACGAAGATACTGGACGACCCTGGCAAACCCCCAAAGGACTTCCCAACGAACTCTCTCTCTCAAAATAGTCAACTACAGTAAATTTACATTCTCATTGTATATGTTTTTGCAAAGTTCCTCCTAAGATCTAGTTAAATTGTATTTTTCGTTGTCCCAGAGGACTTTGCTTGATTCGATAACATCTTGTTCCGAAACACGAACCGCCACGTGGTCTCAGATTTTACTTTTGATAACACCTTGTTCCGAAACACGACCTACCACGTGGTCATTTGAGGTTAACCCCCATCAGGGAGATATCTGTACCGAATACTTACCTTACTATCTCAAAGTTAAACTATTGAGTTTTATTGTTTTATGCCATTTCTTTTATTGATTGCTGAACTCTATACGTTAAATAGAAGTTTTGTCATTCGTTCCTGTACTTGTTGTTGAGTCATTGAATACATACCTGAACAGTTTCCTGGAGCGTAGTTGGATCACAATAACGAAAAGTGGTTAAATACTTACCTAAATTACTTACCTTAACCAGAGCGGAAGTAGAGTCACTTGAGCAGTAGTAAAGGATCGTTCGCTTACCTGATTTCACGAAGTCCTGAAGTACCTGAAACAAAGGAGAATAGTTAGTCATATAACAAGCAAATTATACACAAATACATAATTTTGGCAAAAGTTATAAAGATCTATACTTACCTTGGTAACTTCCGACGTAGTAAATCATTTTTCGGTGTTCCCAAACGGAAACACCAAGTCAACGATACCGACGCCGTTCGCTGCCAACCGCTACCTACCATTCACGAAACACGGTAAGTGCACTTGCATTCATACTAGATCGTAAGCGCAAGGACTTGTTTTAGTGGGTTTTCAAACTTAAATTTAATTGGCCTCCACCAGGAAAACGCACTATTACAACAGTTAGAAGAATGTAGGAATACGAAAACGAATAATACAAATAGGTACACAAGCAATATAAAAAAAGTGTCTTTATTTTTAGTGATTTGACTAGGTAGACCTCCAAAGTATAATATCACATTTAAATTAGTTGATTAAAAATTCAATAAAATCAGTAAATTTCGACTGTAGATTCATGATGTAAGAAGGGTAAAAATTATCGCACAACGATTTACATTTTCTATAAGGGGTGTTGAACTCACGTAACTGACACTGGGATTCTACGACTGAAGTTGAGATTCTACGACTCAAGCCGAGCAAAACGTGACCCTTATTTCACTTGCACAGAACGGCTAGCCAGAAAGAAATCAGAGAACGAGCCGGATGAATAAAGCAATGAGAAGACGGAATTATTTGAAACGGGGCAGCACAAATCGCAAATGGATAACAAACATATTGTTTAGTAATGCATGCATTCCAGGGGACGTCCCATTGGATAAGTATTGGATCAGTTTAGCCAGTTGTTAAGTGATAAAACTGTTTCACTCGATGTAATTTATTTATTACTTTAGGCAAGAAATACTGACCCCCCCCCCCCACCATTATCCACCTTAACATTTCTAGCGGCATGGGAGCAAAATTCGAAATTTCGGCGACGTAGTGCACAACTAGATAGTTTTCCGCGACGAACAAAAAAAGAACCAGGAAAATCGGTTGAGAACTAAGGCCTGTGCAGAGTACACAAGATTTTGTTACACACACACATACACACACACACACATACACACACACACACAGACATACACCTATGGTTTTTTTCGCGGATTTGGATTCAGAATGGTCTAAAACGGATTACTGTGTGGTTATTTTTTTTTTCTGTTGAGTGTTGTCCAACTTCACCCCAGATCGATCGCATAAGGACGCCCAAGTCTTACTGTGGGACGTCCTAAAAAATGAAGGTTCATCTGAAATAGTGACACCCCCCCCCCCCCTCACCCTTATCCACCATAACATTTCTAGCGGCGTGGGAGACTTGAATCTGAAGAGCATTTTAAAATCCATGATCTACGACACCCAACATGCGAATTCGAGTTCCCCCCCCCCCCCCACTACCTCCCCAACGCCAACAATGGTGCCAGTCTGGCACCAAAGCGGAAATACGTCGTAACATTGAACTTTCATCTGTTAGTTTTAGTAGGCGGTCCGTCGAAGTTCACATCCGTATTCAAGGTGAAACACACAAAAAAAACATGAAATATGCGGTTTATGGTGTCCTGGCACCATGGTGGCACCACTATTAGTTCCATGGTCGTACAGAGAATAATTCATGAAAATCCGGAGATATAATGAGAATTTTTCCCTAATTTCAAAGCTTGGGTACAATAAGTAAGCAGTAAAGGAACCGAAATATTGAAAAATCGGATATTTTGTGAATATTATCCCCTCCACTAGCCCCCTCCCCTTGCGAATTTTGGTACTCGGGTGAAATTATGTACAACTCGGAAGTTATTTGAGTCAAACAAAAAAAGAAACACGCAAATTGGTTGGATTTGGTTGGAATTGAGGCCAGGGCAGAGTTTACAAGATTACGCCCGCAAATGCACGTTTTTTAAGCATTAACCCCCCCTTTCCCCCCCTTAAAAAGCAAAATTCAAAATTTCGGCGTCGTAGTGCACAACTAGATAGTTTTCCGCGTCGATGAAAAAAAGAACCACAAAAATCGGTTGAGAACTAAGGGCTGTGCAGAGTACACAAGATTATGCCCAAAAACGCACGTTTTTTGAGCATTAACCCCCCTTTTTCCCCCCCTTAAAAGGCAAAATTCGAAATTCCGGCGACGTAGTGCACAACTAGATAGTTTTCCGCGTCGAACAAAAAAAGAACCAGGAAAATCGGTTGAGAACTAAGGCCTGTGCAGAGTACACAAGATTTTGTTACACACACACACACACACACATACACACACACACAAAGACATACACCTATGATTTTTTTCGCGGATTTGGATTCAGAATGGTCTAAAACGGATTACTGTGTGGTTATTTTTTTTTTCTGTTGAGTGTTGTCCAACTTCACCCCAGATCGATCGCATAAGGACGCCCAAGTCTTACTGTGGGACGTCCTAAAAATCAGGAATTTCACCGAATTCCGTTTGCATTTTTCCTGAATAGCTAATGGTGTGGGATAGATGAAAATCGGGCTGATTTCGGAAAATAGGTCTCCTGTTATTTTTGGGAGACAATCAAAATTTTTGATTTCAAAACTAACCGGGAAAATGGACGTGAAGCGGGAACGCTCGCTGATTGGGCTGTTCCGATCACCGTCTCCTCCCAGTGTTGCCCATTGGGACAAAAAAATCGTGTTTTCTAAGAAAAAAGTTATCAAACAAAAATAGGGGAAACCTAATTTTCCCCATCTTGCTTTTTCTATTTTTTTCTTCAGTTTTTCGATTTCGTACTTTACTGTTTCGTGAAATTTTGCATCTGGGGACTATGGATTTCTCGATCTCAGCGCTTCAAGCGGCCATAAATGAACTATTCCAGGATGACGTCATTTTCCCGGTTTTTTTAAACATTCGTATTTTCTACACTGTTTTGTTTATTCGTAAATTAGGAAGTTCGGGCTGAAAGTTTGCCTTAGGGGGTTTTTCGAGGTGCTGAATCCGATTTTGGGGTCAAAAATACGAAATGAGGAATTTCACCATGTCGGAATTTCCTATGTTTGACCCCAAAATCGGATTCAGCACTTTGAAAAACCTCCTAAGGCTAACTTTCAGCCCGAACTTCCTAATTTACGAATAAACAAAACAGTGTAGAAAATACGAATGTTTAAAAAAACCGGGAAAATGACGTCATCCTGGAATAGTTCATTTATGGCCGCTTGAAGCGCTGAGATCGAGAAATCCATAGTCCCCAGATGCAAAATTTCACGAAACAGTAAAGTATGAAATCGAAAAACTGAAGAAAAAATTAGAAAAAGCAAGATGGGGAAAATTAGGTTTCCCCTATTTTTGTTTGATAACTTTTTTCTTAGAAAACACGATTTCTTTGTCCCAATGGGCAACACTGGGAGGAGACGGTGATCGGAACAGCCCAATCAGCGAGCGTTCCCGCTTCACGTCCATTTTCCCGGTTAGTTTTGAAATCAAAAATTTTGATTGTCTCCCAAAAATAACAGGAGACCTATTTTCCGAAATCAGCCCGATTTTCATCTATCCCACACCATTAGCTATTCAGGAAAAATGCAAACGGAATTCGGTGAAATTCCTGATTTTTAGGACGTCCCACAGTAAGACTTGGGCGTCCTTATGCGATCGATCTGGGGTGAAGTTGGACAACACTCAACAGAAAAAAAAAATAACCACACAGTAATCCGTTTTAGACCATTCTGAATCCAAATCCGCGAAAAAAATCATAGGTGTATGTCTGTGTGTGTGTGTGTATGTGTGTGTGTGTGTGTGTGTAACAAAATCTTGTGTACTCTGCACAGGCCTTAGTTCTCAACCGATTTTCCTGGTTCTTTTTTTGTTCGACGCGGAAAACTATCTAGTTGTGCGCTACGTCGCCGGAATTTCGAATTTTGCCTTTTAAGGGGGGGAAAAAGGGGGGTTAATGCTCAAAAAACGTGCGTTTTTGGGCATAATCTTGTGTACTCTGCACAGCCCTTAGTTCTCAACCGATTTTTGTGGTTCTTTTTTTCATCGACGCGGAAAACTATCTAGTTGTGCACTACGACGCCGAAATTTTGAATTTTGCTTTTTAAGGGGGGGAAAGGGGGGGTTAATGCTTAAAAAACGTGCATTTGCGGGCGTAATCTTGTAAACTCTGCCCTGGCCTCAATTCCAACCAAATCCAACCAATTTGCGTGTTTCTTTTTTGTTTGACTCAAATAACTTCCGAGTTGTACATAATTTCACCCGAGTACCAAAATTCGCAAGGGGAGGGGGCTAGTGGGGGGGATAATATTCACAAAATATCCGATTTTTCAATATTTCGGTTCCTTTACTGCTTACTTATTGTACCCAAGCTTTGAAATTAGGGAAAAATTCTCATTATATCTCCGGATTTTCATGAATTATTCTCTGTACGACCATGGAACTAATAGTGGTGCCACCATGGTGCCAGGACACCATAAACCGCATATTTCATGTTTTTTTTGTGTGTTTCACCTTGAATACGGATGTGAACTTCGACGGACCGCCTACTAAAACTAACAGATGAAAGTTCAATGTTACGACGTATTTCCGCTTTGGTGCCAGACTGGCACCATTGTTGGCGTTGGGGAGGTAGTGGGGGGGGGGGGGGGAACTCGAATTCGCATGTTGGGTGTCGTAGATCATGGATTTTAAAATGCTCTTCAGATTCAAGTCTCCCACGCCGCAAAAATACGAAATGAGGAATTTCACCATGTCGGAATTTCCTATTTTTGACCCCAAAATCGGATTCAGCACTTTGAAAAACCTCCTAAGGCTAACTTTCAGCCCGAACTTCCTAATTTACAAATAAACAAAACAGTGTAGAAAATACGAATGTTTAAAAAAACCGGGAAAATGACGTCATCCTGGAATAGTTCATTTATGGCCGCTTGAAGCGCTGAGATCGAGAAATCTGTCCCCAGATGCAAAATTTCACGAAACAGTAAAGTTCGAAATCGAAAAACTGAAGAAAAAAAATAGAAAAAGCAAGATTGGGAAAATTAGGTTTCCCCTGTTTTTGTTTGATAACTTTTCTCTTAGAAAACACGATTTCGTCGTCTCAATGGACAACACTGAGAGGAGACGGTGATCGGAACAGCCCAATCAGCGAGCGTTCCCGCTTCACGTCCATTTTCCCGGTTAGTTTTGAAATCAAAAATTTTGATTGTCTCCCAAAAATAACAGGAGACCTATTTTCCGAAATCAGCCCGATTTTCATCTATCCCACACCATTAGCTATTCAGGAAAAATGCAAACGGAATTCGGTGAAATTCCTGATTTTTAGGACGTCCCACAGTAAGACTTGGGCGTCCTTATGCGATCGATCTGGGGTGAAGTTGGACAACACTCAACAGAAAAAAAAAATAACCACACAGTAATCCGTTTTAGACCATTCTGAATCCAAATCCGCGAAAAAAATCATAGGTGTATGTCTGTGTGTGTGTGTGTATGTGTGTGTGTGTGTGTGTGTGTAACAAAATCTTGTGTACTCTGCACAGGCCTTAGTTCTCAACCGATTTTCCTGGTTCTTTTTTTGTTCGACGCGGAAAACTATCTAGTTGTGCACTACGTCGCCGGAATTTCGAATTTTGCCTTTTAAGGGGGGGAAAAAGGGGGGTTAATGCTCAAAAAACGTGCGTTTTTGGGCATAATCTTGTGTACTCTGCACAGCCCTTAGTTCTCAACCGATTTTTGTGGTTCTTTTTTTCATCGACGCGGAAAACTATCTAGTTGTGCACTACGACGCCGAAATTTTGAATTTTGCTTTTTAAGGGGGGGAAAGGGGGGGTTAATGCTTAAAAAACGTGCATTTGCGGGCGTAATCTTGTAAACTCTGCCCTGGCCTCAATTCCAACCAAATCCAACCAATTTGCGTGTTTCTTTTTTTGTTTGACTCAAATAACTTCCGAGTTGTACATAATTTCACCCGAGTACCAAAATTCGCAAGGGGAGGGGGCTAGTGGGGGGGATAATATTCACAAAATATCCGATTTTTCAATATTTCGGTTCCTTTACTGCTTACTTATTGTACCCAAGCTTTGAAATTAGGGAAAAATTCTCATTATATCTCCGGATTTTCATGAATTATTCTCTGTACGACCATGGAACTAATAGTGGTGCCACCATGGTGCCAGGACACCATAAACCGCATATTTCATGTTTTTTTTGTGTGTTTCACCTTGAATACGGATGTGAACTTCGACGGACCGCCTACTAAAACTAACAGATGAAAGTTCAATGTTACGACGTATTTCCGCTTTGGTGCCAGACTGGCACCATTGTTGGCGTTGGGGAGGTAGTGGGGGGGGGGGGGGGGGGAACTCGAATTCGCATGTTGGGTGTCGTAGATCATGGATTTTAAAATGCTCTTCAGATTCAAGTCTCCCACGCCGCAAAAATACGAAATGAGGAATTTCACCATGTCGGAATTTCCTATTTTTGACCCCAAAATCGGATTCAGCACTTTGAAAAACCTCCTAAGGCTAACTTTCAGCCCGAACTTCCTAATTTACAAATAAACAAAACAGTGTAGAAAATACGAATGTTTAAAAAAACCGGGAAAATGACGTCATCCTGGAATAGTTCATTTATGGCCGCTTGAAGCGCTGAGATCGAGAAATCTGTCCCCAGATGCAAAATTTCACGAAACAGTAAAGTTCGAAATCGAAAAACTGAAGAAAAAAAATAGAAAAAGCAAGATTGGGAAAATTAGGTTTCCCCTGTTTTTGTTTGATAACTTTTCTCTTAGAAAACACGATTTCGTCGTCTCAATGGACAACACTGAGAGGAGACAGCGATCCGAACAGCCCAATCAGCGAGCGTTCCCGCTTCACGTCCGTTTTCCCGGTTAGTTTTGAAATCATAAATTTTGATTGTCTCCCAAAAATAACAGGAGACTTATTTTCCGAAATCAGCCCGATTTTCATCTATCCCACACCATTAACTATTCAGGAAAAATGCAAACAGAAATCGGTGAAATTCCTCATTCCGACATGGTGAAATTCCTCATTACATTATGGCACCCAGTCCTTGATGTCATCAACCTTGTAGTACCATCTGGTAGTACACATCAGCAGCTTGGTCACAGAGTATCCATGGATCACTCCTGTTCCATGAGAAAAATCTGGTAGTGCTCCATGGTGTGGAGGTAGTGCCTGCATGAAGGAGGCCCCACTCCACGAAATCTTCACTCGTCTTGTAAGCCGCTGCTTTTACTTGGCTTGACAAACTGGGTACCAGTGGTAGAAGGCAAATCCCAACACTGCCACCAATTTGTAAGCCTGCTTGTCTAGGTAAAAGAATTGACAGAAGAATTTAGTTACCAAGCCCAAGTAGCAACTGAGTAGGTTCCTGAAGGGAAACTACTTTGTGTTTCACTGTGAATGGGGAGTCACAAGAAAAATCGAACAACTTAAAGTTACGTTAAATTTAGGGTAATAAATTGTATTTACCTTTTGAAGTTATGGTAGCTCTCCGAAGGTGTTGACTCCGTTGAATAAAAAAAATAATAAAATGCTGTTAAACCTGAAGGGTTGTTCTTTATTTACCTCGGATCACCTAGTGTGTCCTCTGCCGGAAGGGCGTGTTCTCTGTGTTCTGAAACACGAAGCTAACCTGATTGTCCACGTGGACGTGTTCTTGATAAATTGTGTCTTAAACGACGTTTAACGATGATTTGGGTTGGTGAAAGACGCTCGCCATCTTGCCGGGTTTATTCCTTCAGATTAACTATTAACACGTTTAGCTAAGCAAGTTTAGAACAACTTTTGGTGAAAGTGGGCCTAAATATGCACTTGAGGTAGGCGTCATATCAAACATCTTCGTTGAAATTGACCTCACAGCGTCTTGTAGTTTACATTTGTCCTAATGTGTAACATTTTCTCGTCAAAATGGAGGTGCTACAAATCAATTTGAGATTTTACTCATCAATTTGGAGGTTTTTTGTATTTCAAGTTGGAGGTTTTCCATTTCCAATTTTGGCGGCACAGAGTAGGTATTTCCAGAAGCACCGGGTTTTTTCGCTTTCTAAGCAGCACTTGCACAGAGTAGGTATTCCCAGAAGCACCGGGTTTTTTCACTTTCTAAGCAGCAGTTGCACAGAGTAGCTTTGCTTTTCCCGTTATTGTGTAGTAATTTGTATTTTTGCTTTTAATAACTTCTGTTATTTTAATATTTCTGTTACAGGTTCTTCAAGATCCAGCAAGTCTAAGGTAAGTACTTTTAGTTGTGTTTCCACGTTAATGACTCTACCCCGGTTCCGACTACAGCTCTCAAGGTAAGTACCCTCAGGTAAGTATTTAATATTTGACTCTATTGTGCACCAGGAAATTGATCGGGGAGTCTACCAACAACAACCACAATTTATGCAAACGAAAATAATCCTGTTTACTTCTTCAGGTAAGTATTCAATAGAAATATAATAAAAGAACAATTAGTAATTCAATTAGGCACTAAGATACCCTTACTACTATTTAAATAGTACTACTTCGTTACTAGTATTTAAGTAACGAACTTTACAATTGAGGAGCCTGATGGGGATAACCTCCAAAGCTCTATAATCAAATCTATCCCAGGCTCAGGGTTACTCCCCAGTATGTGTTTTGATGTGTCTTTTCAACGATCCTTGCTGAGAGGCTCTGTAATCACATCTATCACACGCGTAAGGCTTCTCTCCAGTGTGTGTTCTGATGTGTCTTTTCAATGCTCCTTGCTGTGAAGCTCTGTAATCACATATATTACAGGCGTAGGGCTGCTCCCCTGTGTGAGTGCTCATGTGTATCTTCAGAGCTCCAGCCTGCGAGGCTCTGTAATCACATATATTACAGGCGTAAGGCTTCTTTCCAGTGTGAGTGCTCATGTGTCTCTTCAGAGCTCCTGGCTGCGAGGATCTGTAATCACATCTATCACAGGCGTAAGGCTTTTCCCCAGTGTGAGCTATCATGTGTATCCTCAGACCTCCTAGCTGCGAGGATCTGTAATCACATTTATCACATGTATAGGGTTTCTCTCCTGTGTGAGTAAGCATGTGATTTTTCAGATTTTCTCGTCGAGAGGCTCTGTAACCACAAATATCACAGACATAGGGCTTCTCTCCAGTGTGAGTAAGCATGTGACGTAACAGATGTTGCGGCTGAGAGGCTCTGTAATCACAACTATCACAGGCATGGGGTTTCTCCCCGGTGTGAGTCCTCTTATGTTTGGTCAAACTTCCTAGCGTTGAAGTTCCGTAATCACAACTATCACAGGCATAGCGCTTCTCACCAGTGTGTGTATACATGTGGTATTTCATAAGTTCTGGACGAGAGGCTCTGTAATCACACTTTTCACAGGCATAGGGCTTCTCCCCAGTGTGACTCTTGATGTGTCTTATTAAACTTTGTTGCCGTGAAGCTCTGTAATCACATTCATCACACGCAAAGCGCTTCTTTTCCTTGTGTTTTTTCAATTGTCCTACCTTTGGTGAACTGTATTCTAATCTATCACAGGCATCAGGAATCTCTCCTGTGTGTGACCTCGTGGAGTCCCTCAAATCTTCAAAAGTCATCCGATTCTTCAACTCACTTGATGGTCCTGCCTCAGACTTCTGAACTTCACTACATCCCTGATGAGCGTCACTTTCATCACCGAGTGGGTGAGCAGTTGAATCTCCCGCCTGTTCGATCATCGGATACCCCACAACTTCATCTTCAACTCTGTCGCTCCCTACCTCCTCTTCAACGTGCACATCCTCGATCAGCACTTCCTGTTTGATAATCTGATACTCCGCAGCTTCATCTTCAACTCTCCTTCGGTTTCCAACCTCCTCTTCGACGTCTTCCTGTTTCATCGCCACATCTTCCATCATCCCACCTGTAGTCTCCTCTCCCCCAATCATCGGCTCATCTTTCACCACAATTCCGTCTTCCATCACTTCACAAAATAGATTTTCATTTGACAATAAACGTCACAAAATGATACTTCAACACAGAAAAATAACGGACCACTGAAGAAAAACAACAGACATCCTTCTTCGTCTTATCTTTTATAATCATTCTCCATGTAGTATCCATGCAATAACATGTGTCTCTCCTTCTTCTTCCGCTTTTCTTTTAACTGCATTGGCCATGCCGGACAAGAACAACTTGTATGGATGGTGACATCGAAGGTCTTGAAGGTGATTATGATGTCGAAATGAGTTCTTGGAGGTCCATAATACATGAGACCAATTCCGGGGCTGGTGTCTACATACCCAGCCTTGAAGTGGCGAACTGGTATAGCCTTGACAAGTACACACCAGTAGTTCAGACAGAAATACTAGCTATTAACCTTCAGCCGCTTGCGTCGGCGGCAGATTGGCCGCCTTTTCGAATTTTCCCGCGTATGCTCGCTCTTAGTACCGTGATAGCCCCAGAAGCGCCATGTATTCTCTAGTTGATTTGTAACACCCTAGATTGCGTTGAATTCCGATTGTGGTGGACGCGTCAGCTGAGTCAATACTACTCCAAAGTTGGGCGCATCGGGTTCGAGCCAATTTGCCGCCTACGAGGGCGATAACGTGAGAATTTTCGCATCCCTCGATTTGGAAAATGTAAGTAAATATTAATTTTCCTTTCGTATGTATTTTAAACTGCACTACTTTCACAGTACCTACTCTAGAATACGCGTAGGACTTCTCATAGATTTTTCTTGTCGTACTCTGCTGTATTTTGAACTGAATAATGAATCTTTCGCATCTCGATTTGGAAAATGTAGGTTAGGTAAATGTTTATTTTTCTTCCGCGTGTTTTCTCGACAGTACTACTTTCGCAGGGCGGCTCTAGATTATGCGTTGGACTTTCAATACGTGTTTCTTATCATATTTGGAAATATTTTGAACTGAAAGCTAATAATGAATTGTTCATATTTTTCAGGGATCGATTGTATTCCACAGAGGAAGAAATTGCCAATGTCCTGGCCCTGAGTATATTTTTGTATTTTTGAAATGAGGTAGGTACCTACTATTATAATTATATTCAAACTTTTGTTACCTCCTTTCATAGAAAAAGTAGCGAACTGCAGAATATTATTTTAGTGCAGAAAACCTTCAAAGACTGAAAATGTGATTTTGATATAAATATATTTACCTTCTTATTGTGATTGTGATTATTTGAATAAAGAATTTATTATAAAAATGTTCTTGTAATGTTGTGCTGAGTTCCCTGGTCAAAACTGATTTGAAACACGCAAGTTGAACGGAGAAAAGTGGTGATATCAAGGGCGGCCAATTTGCCGCCCACGCGATCGGAAGTGTGACTTCAGGAGACGCGAGCGGATGAAGGTTAAAGAATGCATCACAACACTAATACAACTTGGTGTCAACAAAAAGAAAATTAACATCTTTACCGACAGCCAGGCACGTATAAAAGCCCTTCAAAATCCCATCACTACCTCAAAACTGGTATAGGAAATGAAAAGGCAAACAAATAATCTATTTTTAGGAAATAATAAAATTTCCATAAAATGGATACCCAGACACTCTGTTGAATCATCAAAAATTAACTTCCCGCGACTGGGGATCGATCTCCTATCGTCTCGATTCTAAATCGGAGCTCCTACCACTTGAGCCAAGGAAGTGGATGGACAGAAATGCGAAGAGGTCGCTGATCACAACATCTCCCCCCCCCCCCCCCCCATTAGGAAATCTGAGGTACTCCGTTACCTACGTCAGGGAGGTGAGGGGCAGCTTTGGCCGGCGTTTTCCAACCCAGTGAGAACGCGCTATTTTTGACTGGCTTCGGAGTTTTTGTTATTCTTCCTTATTGACGGGGCGGGGGATCTGCTGACCTCAACGTTTGTCCGAATAGGCGGTGGCTCGACTCTGTCTCGAGAGGGAGTTGTTTTGATGACCCAATCTTTTAAATGAATTAATGTTTCTCTGAGAAATGCTGAGGAGACGTTTCGTGTCCGGTGCGACTGCGCCACAATGTTGAATCATCAAAAATTAACTTCCCTCGACCGGGGATCGATCTCCTATCGTCCGACTAAACTATATTTACACTTCTGAGTCGGAGCTCGTTACCACTGAGCTAAGGAAGCGAATGGACAGAAATGCGAAGAGGTCGCTGATCACAACATCTCCCCCCCCCATTAGGAAATCTGAGGTACTCCGTTACCTACGTCAGGGAGGTGAGGGGCAGCTTTGGCCGGCGTTTTCCAACCCAGTGAGAACGCGCTATTTTTGACTGGCTTCGGAGTTTTTGTTATTCTTCCTTATTGACGGGGCGGGGGATCTGCTGACCTCAACGTTTGTCCGAATAGGCGGTGGCTCGACTCTGTCTCGAGAGGGAGTTGTTTTGATGACCCAATCTTTTAAATGAATTAATGTTTCTCTGAGAAATGCTGAGGAGACGTTTCGTGTCCTACCGACTGCGCCACATTGTTGAATCATCAAAAATTAACTTCCCGCGACTGGGGATCGATCTCCTATCGTCTCGATTCTAAATCGGAGCTCCTACCACTTGAGCCAAGGAAGTGGATGGACAGAAATGCGAAGAGGTCGCTGATCACAACAACTCCAATCAGCTCGGAAATGAATATGCCGACAACCTGGCCAAAAAGAGCTCAAGAAATAATTTCATTGGACTCTCACCAGTGATTGGCATTTCGAAGAATGCTTGTAAAGAAAAGGTTAAAAAAAGGGAATCCCAAGACCTTAATATACTATGGTCTAAAGAAACTGATATATACAGACAGACCAGAATGCTCATCACCTCGTATGATGCAGAACAGGCCCTATGGTTGACCTCAAAAAGTCTAAACACCATAGATTTAGATAGATCTTTATTCGTTGTCTATAAGGACATGAATGCATCAGTTAAAATATAAATTAATTGAATGGAAGTATAATACATAGGTGATTAAAAAGTAATAGTAGGTGCATATTATAAACAATGTTTTAAAAATGAGGAACCTGTGTGCTTTTCGTTACTCTCATAATAAGGCCCGCTCCATGTACATGAGAGGGATATAAAGATGAAAAAATGTGAAAAAAATGTGTGGACCCAGCCGGGCAGCCCGGCCAGACCCGGACCCACCCACCTTGATGGCTCCCGGGGTTGCCTCCTATCACTAGGAGGCAACACTAACGTGACATCAGGCTTATGATAGGCATTCTAACGGGACATTACGACTTCCGAAGAATGCTGAATATCATGGTGTGAGCCCCTGGCTCACTAACAACACCAAGGTGACGGGGCTGGGGTCAAACAACACCCCCCTTCCTGAACCTCAAGATACCGCCCCCACAGAGCCACCTGTGGCGAAGGTCTGTGGAGGGGTAGTCTGGGCCAGTTCCAGGGGCGTGGTCCGCCCCCACTGCAAGGACACCGAACAACACCTGAGGCGTCCAACCCAGACTTCAACCACAACCGCCGGGGGTGGAACCAACTACCGATGACTACTGCAGCAGCAGGTACTCAGCCTGAATCGAATGGCAGCCTGAGTGATCAGAGAGGCCGTGGATGACGTCAGAGACTGGAGGGGAGACATTATGAACCTAGTGATTGAGGCGGCCATCTTCACTTCCCCCGTACAAGCGCAACAAGTAGGTTCCGGCCGAAAGTTTCCTGAAAGCTCGATTAGTAAGTCCCGGCTGAAAATCATCCCTGTCCCCCTTCTCAATAAGTCAGCGCGAGTCTACCCCCTGAACTTAGAGTTGTATCCCCCTAAACCCCATCTCTATTCGGATCAAGATTTTACTGACTGGAGAACTCTACTTCAAACTGCATCAAGACCGTCGAGTCCCTTCGGGCCCAACACGTGAGTGCACAAACTAAAATTTAGTTAGTTTAATACTAAAAGTTTAGTTAGTATTTAATACTAACTCATTTTTGGCCAAAAATAGTTAGGCAGGTGAACCTAAGACAGTGTAAAAGTAAATTGAATAACGGTAGTAAATTTGTTGAAGATAGTAAGGGCCGGTTTCACCAACATTTTGATCGGAGTTCGAGGGCCGATTCAAGTACTGAACCGAGAAAATGGGTTTCACCAGAGGCAATCAACGCCTTCCTCGGTTCATCCGGCGTTTGGCGCTGATCGCTCAATTTTGGCTGGTTAATCGGTTTGATCTTCGTTTAAAGCGCCGGACGTGGACGCCATTGTTATGTTTCCTATTCCGTCGAGCTGTTTTTCGTCCGTGTTTTGCTGGAGTTTTTATCATGTCACGAGCTTTTGTGCACACCTTCTCGTAGGTATCATACGGGAGTGAGAAAGGACACGAAAATTGTGAACCATTTCATTAATCGTGGTCCCAAAAAAATCCATCGCAGGACGTCGCTATTTCAGCCTACAAGTTTCGTGACCACCTCAGATATATCCGTTTCCCAGTTGCTGTGTGCATTTTACGTACCTATTGTGAGTAGTTGGTTTTGCTGATGTTAATCATAATGAAAATAAAATTGTTACATACCTATATGGTATCTGGTGAATACATATTTTTTTCGCAAGATCCCCCCTTCATATTTCTTTTTTTCTCGTTAGGTGTTTACTGAAGATTGCTTACTTACGTCGTTTATATTCTTGTATAGTTGTTTGATTGAATCATTATTCTTATTATTTGATTACGCATTATCTCAAACAATTATGCCGAAAATTCTTTTCTTATTATTTACTTACCTACGAATTTATTTTTGTTTGCACCATAATCAGCATAGGTAGGTAGGAGAAAAAAGAACAGATTTGTTGCAACATAAGATTGACTTGGAGAAATGTGTAAGCAGATGCACAAATCAATTCATACGTATCACGTTTTATTGAATACAATAATTCTAATTCATTCATTCTTATAAAATGCGTACATAGAATTTCACATAAGTACCGATCGTAGTAGTATTTCATGAATGCTGAAGTGATAATGGGTTTTCTTGACATGAAGAATGAAATTCACCTTATTTGTTCAGAAAAGACATCATTGACACACAGTTCGTAGCCTGTTATCCGAAATCTGAAACAAAAATTTGCATCCGCACATTATAAAGCAGTTAGCTATGTCTACTAGCTCAGAGTAGTTGAAAGTAACGGTGAGTAGGTACCTATATGGTTTAGGAGTCATGCAGTAAGGCACATTTGTAGAAAAACCCGGAGAGCCTGGAAGAGGGAATCACCCCTAAAAAAATAGTAGGTAAAGGTACTCACGTTGATGAAGTAGGTGTACGTCCAATCGAAAATCTGAACTCCAACAATCATAATGAACAACACAAATTATAGCGCTGAAAGAGGATAGTTGACGTATTGATGAAATATCGCGGATTGAATGAAGTCATAACTATCGAAAAAGTGATTCTGCGGGAAAACTGTCACAAAATAATGTCGTTATCTCTCGTATCACCAATTCACTGCCTTCCAGATCAGAGTTGTGCGACGATTTTCGATACTTCGATGGTGAAGAAGAAGTTTACCAGAGGTCAACGAAAACGCTGTTCCTGAGAACCCGTTCAACTTGGTGAAACCGAAACAAATTTTGACTGGAGATCAATCTCAGTTTACTTTAAACGCAGTTTTCGTCGAACGGAGTTAATGGATTGTTGGTGAAACCGGCCCTAAGTTTGTAAAATTGAACTGAGTAGAACACGAATTGTATTGAAAACACGGTGAAGACACAGATGGGTGTAGTTCGTTATCCGCCCCCATTTTGTTCTCTCTTTTGCAAGCACACCCGACCACCTTTTTCATTTTTTGAGGAGTGTTCCGTAAACTAGATTTCATCTTCTTGAGCACAATCGTGACGAATTATAATTTTTGATTGGTTAAGATTGGGAAATTAGGTGTTGAAAAAAGTGGGGGCGAATACCGAACTATTTCTTTAGTGAAAAAGTTCGGTATGCGCCCCCACATAGTTAATAATGGAAAACACAACATTTTTGGTTTAAATAATTCATTTATTGATATGATTATTACTTCTGACACATATTATTTAATAAGGAAGTCCCTCCCCATTCCCAATTGCCACGACATGTTAGAACAGAACGTCTTTCGCTTCAAGACCTTATGACGACTCACCCTATCGCTTCTCGAACGTTGACCTACGGTCGGAAGTGATTACACCGCTACAGTCAACATCGTTTTTATTTTATTTATGAGCATCGCATCTCAACCTCTTAACTTTCGATTCTCTGCCTCACCAGTTATCTCTCCCAAGAAAACGTCCCAGGCCGAATCAATGCAATTCGGTCGTGGGGGCGGTTATCGAACTTTTTCTCTAGGGAAATAGTTCGGTATACGCCCCCCACTTTTTTCAATGTCTAGTTTCATTGCTTGGAGTATTTGAAAACATAAGTGCGGTATATTATTCATATAGTACATGAAATCTAGTTTACGGAACACTCCTCAAAAATTGAAAAAGGAGGTCGGGTGTGCTTGCAAAAGAGAGAACAAAATGGGGGCGGATAACGAACTACACCCACACAGATTGAAATTGTTTGAGAAAGAGAATTGGGAAGTATTGTTTATTGCCGAATTTTGTTTATTAACCTTCTGTCCGGACCCACGTCCCTGGGACGGGTGGGTGGGGCTTTTCCCCACCCTGAGCCTACCCCTTTCCTCTGTGTGGGCTCATATCCTCAGTACCCTCCTGTCAAAGATAGAAGACTGAAAAGAATACAAAAGGCAGCTTGGAAAATGTTCCCTAAAAATGTGAAAACTTTTTATTCCTAGTTTTTATGTTCTTGGTACCTACGTAGTAGACTCCTAATGATTCTAGAGGTTTTGAATTGGAATGGTTCCTCCAATTCTACGTAGAACACGTCATTTTGAGCGTGAATTGAGACTGAATTTTTTATCTGAGTAGTCAAAATGATGTGATACCTAAGCTGGATGAAATCCAGGAAGTGAAAAATAAAAATAATGTGTAATCTTATTTTTTATATCGATAAATTGTGATAAAAACCAATTCATTTGATGTTATACACGAAGAAAGACGTTGCAATAAAGATGTTTTATGTTAGTTTGTGGTATTTACAACGAAATCCTGTCATATTTCAATAACAACCATGAAAAAAGCGAGTCGGTGCCCCACGGACGGGGGTTCTCATTGCAACGAGGGACAACGGTCCGGACAGAAGGTTAACACGTTGAACGCGGATCGCGTCTATGTCACGCAAATCCCGGGGTCTGTGTGGCTGGCCGTGTCTATGTCACGCAAACACCTCTCGCAAAACAGGTTCAAGAATATCTGCTCCTGTTCTTTCGTTCTCAGTTTCCACTCTTTTCTAGCATTTTTTCGTGATAGATGAACATATTATGAGTTGAACGGTTCAATCCGGAGCTGAATCGGTCGAGGTTGAAGGTAATTGAGCAGTTATCAAAGTGACACCTTATCTTTGTGTGCTCCTCCGGTAATTTTTTTTATGTTTTCACATTTTTCATCCATTTTTACGGAATAATTCACTCATTTTAAGGTTGATCGACATTGTTTAATTGTTGGTTGTGTCAATAATCAGCTCAATCCTCTCATAAGTTTCATACTTTCAGTTCGTTATCGTGAAAAAGACACAGTGGTTCGACTCCGATTTCTTTTGTGTTTCACTCGGTTTTTCTGTTTTGAATCTTTGCCAGAGTACTCTACAAAGCTCCCAAAAAAGAGAAGACTTGTTCTCTTTCCAGGTAAGGAATAACTAGTGTGAGCAAGCCCCCTCTTGCTCACTATTCCCCATCTCAGGCCCCAGCCGTCAGTAAGCCCTGATTGCCCTCCATCCCCATTGTCACAGGCCACAGATATCAGTAAGTCCTGATCCCCCCCCCCTTTAAATGATCGCAGGCCCTAGCCAGCAGTAAGTCCTGAAAGAGAGAGAGAAAGAGAAGAGAAAGAAGGCCGAAATTGGGTCTGGCCTCCCCCACCAGCACTCCAAACACCACCAAGGAGCACAGAACATAAACCATTAAGCATGCATGGAAGAGCAGACCAGCTGATGACATCCATCTTACCCAAGATCACCAACTTTTTGGCCTGTTCAGTTGGACAACCTGATTTGAAGAGTGAAAGAGCATTGTAATACCGATTCAAGCTCATACCCCCCTTGATGCTCGCCTAACAAGCCGCCTCGAAGCTCTCTCCCCCTGTCTCAGAACGCTCTTTCTCCCCTGTATCGTCCCGACTCGAATCTGTTCGATACCCCCATTCAGTCCTGCCTCCAACAAGTGTTGGCACTAGGTTTTAAACTGTGAGGAAAAGTTTAGAAGTGCTCTCTCTTGCCCCGACCTGCCTCCCCTGGAACTCCGCGACGCCTCCAGCCCAAGGAAGAGGAACGAGGAGGCCGAAGGACCAGCCCGGAACCCTGCGACCCCCCCCCCCTTTCATCTCCGCCTCCCGTTGAAGGACTCGCCTCGGTATCCCTTCCACGTGAGTGACTATAAATTCCTATCTATTGGCCAATAATAGGTAGTGGTGTGAAGTGACTCAGTAATAGAAAGGTTCATAGGAACGTATAACTATTGTGAGCATAACTCTAAGTATCTACTCAATCTTGTTGAAACATAGACTTACCTGTACCTAGTCATAACGCATAGTACCTACAGGAACATTTATCAAAACCATTCACCAAAGAACAATTATCCAAGAAACCATTGTACATATTGACATTGTATCGCCCTTCAGGCTACCCGCATCATTGGATTGGGAGGAACCGTTCTTTTTTTTATTACAAGTAGTTCTCTAATCAACCTCACCTTTTTCACTGACTACCACCCGCTCCTGGTTCTGACGAATATCTTTCAGGTGTATCGCACTAGGTAGTTAACTTCATAAAACAGTAACAACAACCGTAAATTTCAGTTTCTTTATTTTCTTTTCATATCGATACACAGGTACATAAGCCCTTCAGGCAAAACAAAGCATTACAGATCGTTACTTCAAGAGTGTGTCGCCGCCACCTGCTACCGGCCGCTTTCAACATCGCTACCAACAGTTAAGTATAACGCATCATACCTAGTAACTTTAAGTACCTAGTCCCTATTTTTTTTCTTTTTTGTTTGACATAATATGTATAGGAACATTATTTCAAACTGGTGGCAGCTACCACTAGGTAACTTGAACATACTTAGGTACTGATAACACACTTTGTAACGATAGGAACAAGCCCCTCCAACTTGCGTCCTAACCCCCTAAACTGGAACCCCGTAACCTTCAGTTACAGTTCCTTATCAAAACTTATTCATTGATTAACTTCTCCCCCTTTTGGAAGTAGTACGTAACGTCACGAGCTTACACTAGTTATTATATTGTCATACATGATTGATTCCTACCCATTCTATGCACCATCAACCTATCTCCCTTGCAAAGGCCGCCAGAATTCGCGTCCAGAGGACGGGCGGCCTGAGCCAACCCACTCACATAGGGGTTGATTTCCCATTCAAACTGGAGCAACTTGACACCACCGCAGGCCGCGTCACGTTGACGCCGAGAATAAATTCTCAAAATTCTCAACTTTTGCTTCCGAGTCTACCAAGGTAGCGGAAGCTTTGTTTTCACTTTTCAAGGTCGAAAAAAAAAGTTCTCCAAAATCAAAATTTTTACTCGCGTTTTGCGTTTTAGACCTTTCTGAACAATTTTGGTTCAGTGTCTGTGTGTCTGTCATGAATTCCTTGTAACGCGCATAACTATACGAAGTTATAGTCCGATTTCAATGAAATTTTCAGGGATTGTGCGGGTTGGTGTGTAGACGGTCCCCTATGAAAATCATCATCCCCGGACTGATAGAAGCGACTGCGCATGCGCAAATGTGAATTCCTTGTAACGGCCATAACTTCTACATTTTCCATCCGATTTCATTGAAATTTTCAGGGATTGTGCAGGTTGGTGTGAAGATGGTTCCCTATGAAAATCATCACCTTCGGACTGATAGTAGCCACTTCGCATGCCAAACGTGAATTTCCTTGTTACGGCCATAACTTCCACTTTTTCTACCCAATTTCGATGAAATTTTCAGGGATTATGCGGATTAGGTTGTAGATGGTCCCCAATGAAGATCACCACCTTCAGACTGATAGAAGCAACTGTGCATGCGCAAACGTGAATTCCTTGTAACGGCCATAACTTCTACATTTTCCATCCGATTTCAATGAAATTTTCAGGGATGTTACAGATAAACTTGTTTTGATGTTTTGAGATTAACTACTATTCATCGGATCATCTATACAATCGGGTTATGGATACGAGGAAGCTATGTGCCACACACACTTGGCAGACGTTTTTTTATGTCAAAATTTTTGGAAAAATGTACTTTTTAATATATGTTGCTGCTATAGCGTTTCGTCGAAAAAAAATTTCTCCGCCACAGGGGACCAACGCATTTTTTTTTCCGCGTGCAAGGTGTTAAACGACGTTTAACGATGATTTGGGTTGGTGAAAGACGCTCGCCATCTTGCCGGGTTTATTCCTTCAGATTAACTATTAACACGTTTAGCTAAGCAAGTTTAGAACAACTTTTGGTGAAAGTGGGCCTAACTTGATATTTGGTAAGTATCCTTCCTCTAAGACCTCTTTTGCTTTTCCCGTCATTGTGTAGTAATTCGTATTTTTGCTTTTAATAACTTCTTCTTTTGATTTTAATATTTCTGTTGCAGGTTCTTCAAGATTCAACAAGTCTAAGGTAAGTACTTTTAGTTGTGTTTCTACGTTAAAGACTCTACCCCGGTTCCGACTACAGCTCTCAAGGTAAGTACCCTCAGGTAAGTATTTAACATTTGACTCTATTGTGCACCAGGAAATTGATCGGGGAGTCTACCAACAACAACCACAATTTATGCAAACGAAAATAATCCTGTTTACTTCTTCAGGTAAGTATTCAATAGAAATATAATAAAAGAACAATCAGTAATTCAATTAGGGACTAAGATACCCTTACTAGTATTTAAGGAACTTTACAATTGAGGACCCTGATGGGGATAACCTCCAAGGTATGACTGTAATGGTGAATTTTCTTAAACACTGCGATGGCCGAGAGAGGTTTTTGATTTGATTTTAAAACTCGCCACTACAATGCCCCTGCACTTATACTAGGAGTATCCAAATTTCACTTACCGTGATTTCTACGAGCAGTGGAACGAGTCAGCAGAGAACGACGAAGATGGTGTTGAATAGGTATCCCTTCGAGTATTACCGAAAAATGCCTATCTTTGTCCAACTTGAGATTTAGTAAGTATTTTCCCTTTAAGACTTCTTTTACCTTTCCCGTTATTGTGTAATAATTTGTACTTTTTGTATTTAATAACTTTTCCTTCTATTTCAGGTTCTTCGAGATTTCAGCAAGTCTAAGGTAAGTACTTTCAAGTTCTGTTTCTACGTTAATGACTCTACTCTGGTTCTCACTACGATTCGCAAGGTAAGTATTCTCAGGTAAGTACCTCTTATGATTCTATTCTGCACCAGGAAATTGATCGGGGAATGTACCAATGATAACCACAAGGTAAGTAAACAAAATGAATCCTGTATAATTTTCAGATAAGTATTTAAAGACAAGAAAATGATAATAAAGGAACAATGCAACTCGGGACTAAGATACCCTTCCTAATAATAATAATATATTGACTTCAATTACCGAGGGCCCTGATGGGGATAACCTCCAAGATTACAATCCACGTGGTGTTTCGGAACTAAAAAGAGAGGGAATGTGAACATTTGCACGTGGCGTTACGAAACATGAAATTGAGCATATGATGTTACGGAACATGAAAATCTAACACGTGGTGTTTCGTAACATGAAATATAACGAGTCCTTTGGACAAGAGAAAAATCACGAGAATCAATTACCTAGGAGGAACAATTTAAGAAAAAGAATTTTACAAGCGTTTTAGATTTACCAGTACTGGGTTTGAGAGAGAATCCGTTGGGTGTGGTCCGTTTTGAGATGCTAGGGTCGGCCGTTGGCTACTTGAATCTTCAGGAGGGTGCAATCATACACTGATAGTTTCAATAGTTAACTTCGGGCTTCCAAATGTTCGATTTACTGAGGTCACACAGACTTTTCCACACAGAGTTTTCCACACAGAGTTTCCACACAGACTTTGTCACACAGACTTTCACACAGAGTTGGGGTGAGTGGCTCGATCAAGACACGACTGAGGGTAGGCGGTTGCTTTACCCCAGCCGTGCCCTCCCCCTCCGGATCCTTCCCCCACCCAGTCACTTCCTGGTGCTGGCCCGTCCGGTGCTGCCGCCTGGTGGCGCGCTCCCAACCTCCACCTCCATGCTTTCGGTCTCGCATGGAAGACTCCTTCAAATCTTCAACTTGGGGATCGCCGATGGTGGAAGCCCCTGTGACGGCTTGTCACATGACCACGTGGTGTTTCGAAACCGAGTGGAACATGAAAAGAACAAGTCCTTTGGACAATGAATAAAATTACTAGGAACCAAGATACCTACGAGGAACAATTTAAACAATATATACAAGAATATTTCTGAATTACCAGTACTGGCTTTGAGAGAGAATCCGTTGGGTGTGGTCCTTTGGAATGTGGAGGTCGGCTACTAGGTTGTCTTGAGTACTCAGGAGGGCGTATCGTGCACTGAGAGTCTCTAGAGATCAACTGCTGGCTTTCAATGTTCAATCGGTGGGCTCTAATAATGCTCAAGGTGGGCTCTAACAGTTTAACTTCACTGACTATACTGACTTCATTGACGTTACGGAACACCGTTTCCTACCTCCGGAACACGGCTTCTAGGGTGTGGGCTCTAAGCAAAGGTTTGTGGGTGGTGAGTGACTCGATCATGACACGACTGAGGGTCGGCGATGGCATCACCCCAGTTGTGTCTCCCTCCTTCTGTTCTTCCCCTTCCCGGTCACTTCCGGGCGCTGGCCCGTCCAGTGCTGCCGCCTGGTGGCACGCTCACAACTTCCACTTCCATGCCTTCGGTTTCGCATGGAAGGCCCCTTCGTTTTTTTAAGCTTCAGGATTGCCGGTGGTGGAAGCCCTGATGACAGCTCGTCACAAGTACTCCTGTGAGTGGATGCTCACGCAAGCAATGGCACTGTGAGCCTCTGAGATATGATTCCTCAGATCTTCACTAGGCGAAGCTCTATAATCAAATCTATCCCAGGCTCAGGGTTACTCCCCAGTATGTGTTTTGATGTGTCTTTTCAACGATCCTTGCTGAGAGGCTCTAAAATCACATCTATCACATGCGTAAGGCTTCTCTCCAGTGTGTGTTCTGATGTGTCTTTTCAATACATCTTGCAGTGAAGTTCTGTAATCACATATGTTACAGGCATAGGGCTGCTCCCCGGTGTGTCTTCTGATGTGAGTCTTCCAAGCTCCTAGCGTTGAGGCTCTGTAATCACATCTATCACACTTGTAGGGCTTCTCCCCAGTGTGAGTGTTCATGTGTATCCTCAGACCTCCTAGCTGCGAGGATCTGTAATCACATTTATCACATGTATAGGGTTTCTCTCCTGTGTGAGTAAGCATGTGATTTTTCAAATTTTCTCGTCGAGAGGCTCTGTAACGACAAATGTCACAGACATAGGGCTTTTCTCCAGTGTGAGTAAGCATGTGACGTAACAGATGTTGCGGTCGAGAGGCTCTGTAATCACATTGACCACAGGCATGGGGTTTCTCCCCAGTGTGAGTCATCTTATGTCTGGTCAAACTTCCTAGAATTGAAGTTCTGTAATCACAACTATCACAGGCATAGCGCTTCTCAGCAGTGTGTGTATACATGTGGTATTTCATAAGTTCTGGACGAGAGGCTCTGTAATCACAGTGTTCACAGGCATAGGGCTTCTCCCCAGTGTGACTCCTGATGTGTATTATTAAACTTCGTTGCCGTGAAGCTCTGTAATCACATTCATCACACGCGAAGCGCTTCTTTTCAATGCGTTTCTTCGTGTGCTTTGTCAATTGTCCTACCTTTGATGAACCGTACTCTGGTCGATCACAGGCATCGGAAATCTCTCCTGTGTGTGACCTCGTGGAGTCCCTCAAATCTTCAAAAGTCATCCGATTCTTCAACTCACTGGATGGTCCTGCCTCAGACTTCTGCACTCCAATAGATCCCTGATGAGCGTCACTTTCATCACCGAGTGGGTGAGCAGTTGAATCTCCCGCCTGTTCGATCATCGGATACCCCACAACTTCATCTTCAACTCTGTCACTCCCTACCTCCTCTTCAACGTGCACATCTTCGATCAGCACCTCCTGTTTGACTTTCTGATACTCCGCAGCTTCATCTTCAACTCTCCTTCGGTTTCCAACCTCCTCTTCGACGTGTTCATCCCAGATCAGCTCTTCCTTTTCCATCATCCCACCTGTAGTCTCCTCCCCCCCAATCATCGGCTCTTGTTTCACCACAATTCCGTCTTTCATCACTCCACAAAATACCTAGATTTTCATTTCACAATAAACGTCACAAAATGATACTTCAACAATCGGAAAAATAGCGGACCACGGAAGAAAAAAAAGGACAACCTTCTTCGTCTTATCTTCTATAATCATCCTCCATGTGGCTTCCATGCATTCAACACGTGTCCTTCCTTCTTCTTCTGCTTTGGCCACAGCCATGCCGGCGACTCCTCGTATGGTTTTAAAACGTTTGAGTGGACTCGGACTTCTTATTTATAACATTGTGTGAAGGACTGTCTTGAACTCAAGGGAATATTCACGTATGACCTGTGGTATTCCTAAATTTTGTTGAAATTACAAGAAAACTGCAGTTACAGCATAGCAGATTGTTTAGACAAGGGCTGTTTAGTATCCACCTTTGATGGCAAACTATCCGAGAGCGTGGAGTTTGGCGGCTTTGGACGTCGAGTTACGGCATAGCAGATTGTTTAGACAAGGGCTATTTAGTATCCACCTTTGATGGTAAACTATCCGCGTGTCCGAGAGGAGTTTGGCGGCTTTGGACGTCGAGTTGCAGCATAGCAGATTGTTTAGACAAGGGCTGTTTAGTATCCACCTTTGATGGTAAACTATCCGCGTGTCCGAGAGGAGTTTGGCGGCTTTGGACGTCGAGTTACGGCATAGCAGATTGTTTAGACAAGGGCTATTTAGTATCCACCTTTGATGATTCCATGTAACCACCAATCCATAGCGGAGTGATGGCTTGACGGCTTTAATTAATCAAGGAAGAAGAAGAATGGCGGGAAACAGTGATCATTCTGATAGATTGCTACGAAAATTCTGTTTCATGATTTTGCTAGATTTTGTTGCATTGACTCGACGATAATAATTATTATCTAGCTCCTCCTCTCAAAGTATGAAACCTAAAACCCTTCAATAGGTATATGGCGCGGTGTTGTGGACTTGTTTTCGTTCTCTCAACGATTTGTGTGTCACTGACGACGAATTTTCATAGAACGTCCTTTCAGAAGTTCAAGATGAGTGATCAAATGTTGAAGACGATCGCTGAAAAACTCAACTTAAACTCGACTAAAGCCGTTCGGTGAGTTCTATCTCTTTGTTAAGGAAATTATACTTACCTAATAAGAATTCGGAGGTAATTGTAGATGGCGATCGATTTCAAGATGAATAAATTGAGTAAAATTTAAGCTTTGAAGAGCCGATTTTATGTTTTTTTGGACAGTGAATGTACTACTCTCAAGCAGAGATGGGCGAATTCTTATTCATAAATACGATTATGAATACAAATCATATCTGCGATTTTATGATTGTGATCACGAATACAGGTATGAATATGAATATGAATACGAATACAATCGTATTCACACTTTGAATAAGATTTCCCCCCGTATTCGTACTTTGAATACGATTTTATGATTTTTTTCTATAATTTCCCCAAAAATCGAATTTTTTTGTACGATTTTCCCTGAAAAATCATACTTTTTTATGATTTTCTCTCGAATTTTTGACATATTTCTAACCTAACATTGTCAAAATAATCAATCAAAATTCGAAACTCTCACGAATTCTTATAGGATTTTTCACGCAGAATCGAATGGGACCAACCCCAGGTCGCTACGACCAACTGAATAAAAAGCACGACGAAATGTCCGGTAAAAATCATAAATTTTTATTGATTTCCAGACCTCAGTCATGCTAGCAACGGTCGACCAGCAACGGTCGATTTTTCATTGAAATAATGGGCCGAAATTAACCAAACTTCGTACACTTACTCAGTTCCTCGGCTGGCACCTAGAAATGAAGTCAAAACCGGTTGGAGGCGGGCCGAGGGGCGGCGAAACTGGAGGCGGCAGTTCATTTAACCCACTTTCCGACGGTGTGCCATCAAAATAACTATCAGAATCGTTTTTCTCACCCCAAAGAACCCCCATGGTACCGTTCTCATCTCCATTATCCACCTACTACAACCGGAATTAAATAATAAACATCGGGGGGCGGGGAAACCGCATATAAACGGAATTGCATTTTCCGACGTTGTGCCATCAAAATAAGTATCAGAATCGTTTCTCTCACCCCAAAGAACCCCCATGGTACCGTTCTCATCTCCATTATCCACCTACTACAACTGGAATTAAATAATAAACATCGGAGGCGGAGTCAAGCCCTTGTCTAACCTATCTGCTATTCACAGTGGTTCGTCCGTCAGCAACGATTTTACAAATTCTGCGACGGTCGATTTTTCATTGAAATAAAAGTCGAAATTAACCAAACTTCGTACACTTACTCAGTTCCTCGGCTGGCACCTAGAAATGAAGTCAAAACCGGGTGGAGGCGGGCCGGGAGGCGGCGAAACTGGAGGCGGCAGCTCATTTAACCCACTTTCCGACGGTGTGCCATCAAAATAACTATCAGAATCGTTTTTTTTCACACCAAAGAACCCCCATGGTACCGTTCTCATCTCCATTATCCACCTACTACGACCGGAATTAAATAATAAACATCGGGGGGGGCGGGGAAACATCCTATATAAACGAAATTGCATTTTCCGGCCTTGTGCAATCAAAATAAGTATCAGAATCGTTTTTCTCACCCTAAAGAACCCCCATGGTACCGTTCTCATCTCCATTATCCACCTACTACAACCGGAATTAAATAATAAACATCGGGGGGGCGGGGAAACATCCCATATAAACGAAATTGCATTTTCCGACCTTGTGCCATCAAAATAAGTACCGTAAAACCGTCAAACTTTACCCCACCAGGGGTAACTTTACCCCAAAAAGTGAGAATCTTCAATTGTGACGTAAGCGTGGTAGAACTTAGATAAAAGTTAGCTATTGTGTTTTCGTTATTCTCCACATCCCTGAGAATCGATGCGGCTTGCGATGGCGCCTTTATCCATGTTATCAGCTGTTATAAGTCATAGTTTCCTGTTCAGCTGTTTTTGTCCTGTTCCTCGTGCTCCAAAATTTCTTCCATGTCTGGTGTTTGGAGTGAATTTACCAGGCAAGCCCTCATCACATCACTTTCAATATCTTATTCTGAACAAAATACACTAATCGAATTCCCAAAAAAGTGTTTTCTTAGTTATGCCTTTGTTTACCAAAAATTTGATGGTAACTTTACTCCAAAAACCGGGTATCTTTACTCCACTATAAAGGTTGGGAAAAAGGTAGCCTCACTCATATTTTTCTTATTTAATCTCGAAAAATATTTGAGTTTCATAATTTTCGCAGTGTTGAATGTAAGGTTTCTAGTGTATCTCATGTCAGAAGTTAGAGATGGGGAGAAGAAATGAGAAAAAGCTTGGTACGCGCCCCTACCGAAACTTTACAACTGAACTGCTGCATTATGATATGAACATAAACGTGCTTTGGTCTCATAAGTTGTGATTTACCATATTATTTACTCGTGGGTTAACTTTGAAATTTACCATTGCAATTCATTTGAAAGTTATCGAATGTGAAACAGACTTTTTCTGTGATTTTGTTAAGTCATTCGTTTATCGTTTATTGTCCTTCAATATTTCTTTACTTGTAGAAAGTTTTGCTCGATTATCTACATAAGGTAACTATACTGGATGACTGAAATTGTGATCTCTTAACCAGAAATACTGCATTTCAAGCAAATTCGTTGAAATAAATGATGAATAAATGATCATTGGAATTTATATTTTTCTTAGGTACAACTTGTATTTTTCAAGCTAAAAAGTTCAATTTTTCAGAATATATTTTATAATAATATTATAAATACTTGATATTATCAAGTATTTCTGGGGTAATGAATTCAATCCCGCCTAGTAACATTGCACCACTGCCCGTTTCTGTAGCGATAACCATGAGTTTTTCAGAGTGGAGTAAAGATAGACGCACTCGTAGGTAACGTTACTCCAACATTTAAACAATTATGTCTGGGGGTTACAATTATCTGATCAATGAGCTCGACCACTCAAAATGTTCAGGAAGCCCTGAAGATCAATTCACTTATTAAAAAAATCAATTTAACCCATTTTGAGTGGGAGAAATTGTATTTGGAAAAGTTTTTGGAGTGAATCTTGGGGTAAAGTTTGACGGTTTTACGGTATCAGAATCGTTTTTCTCACCCTAAAGAACCCCCATGGTACCGTTCTCATCTCCATTATCCACCTACTACGATCGGAATTAAATAATAAACATCGGGGGGCGGGGAAACATCCCATATAAACGAAATTGCATTTTCCGACCTTGTGCCATCAAAATAAGTATCAGAATCGTTTTTCTCACCCTAAAGAACCCCCATGGTACCGTTCTCATCTCCATTATCCACCTACTACAACCGGAATTAAATAATAAACATCGGGGGGCGGGGAAACATCCCATATAAACGAAATTGCATTTTCCGACCTTGTGCCATCAAAATAAGTATCAGAATCGTTTCTCTCACCCCAAAGAACCCCCATGGTACCGTTCTCATCTCCATTATCCACCTACTACAACCGGAATTAAATAATAAACATCGGGGGGCGGGGGAAACATCCCATATAAACGAAATTGCATTTTCCGACCTTGTGCCATCAAAATAAGTATCAGAATCGTTTCTCTCACCCAGAAGAACCCCCATCGTACCGTTTTCATCTCCATTATCCACTTACGACAACCGGAATTATGATCATCGGAGGCGGAGTCAAGCACTTGTCTAACCTATCTGCTGTTCATAGTGGTTCGTCCGTCAGCAACGATTTTACAAATTCTGCGACGGTCGATTTTTCATTGAAATAAAAGTCGAAATTAACCAAACTTCGTACACTTACTCAGTTCCTCGGCTGGCACCTAGAAATGAAGTCACAACCGGGTGGAGGCGGGCCGGGAGGCGGCGAAACTGGAGGCGGCAGCTCATTTAACTCACTTTCCGACGGTGTGCCATCAAAATAACTATCAGAATCGTTTTTCTCACCCCAAAGAACCCCCATGGTACCGTTCTCATCTCCATTATCCACCTACTACAACTGGAATTAAATAATAAACATCGGAGGCGGAGTCAAGCCCTTGTCTAACCTATCTGCTGTTCACAGTGGTTCGTCCGTCAGCAACGATTTTACAAATTCTGCGACGGTCGATTTTTCATTGAAATAAAAGTCGAAATTAACCAAACTTCGTACACTTACTCAGTTCCTCGGCTGGCACCTAGAAATGAAGTCAAAACCGGGTGGAGGCGGGCCGGGAGGCGGCGAAACTGGAGGCGGCAGCTCATTTAACCCACTTTCCGACGGTGTGCCATCAAAATAACTATCAGAATCGTTTTTCTCACCCCAAAGAACCCCCATGGTACCGTTCTCATCTCCATTATCCACCTACTACGACCGGAATTAAATAATAAACATCGGGGGGCGGGGAAACATCCTATATAAACGAAATTGCATTTTCCGACCTTGTGCCATCAAAATAACTATCAGAATCGTTTCTCTCACCCTAAAGAACCCCCATGGTACCGTTCTCATCTCCATTATCCACCTACTACGACCGGAATTAAATAATAAACGTCGGGGGGCGGGGTCAAGCCCTTGTCTAACCTATCTGCTGTTCACAGTGGTTCGTCAACTTGGCGTAAAAATTCGGGGACGGTCTAGTTTTCAAATAATTATATATAATAATATAATGAATTATAAATTATATTATTATATAATTTATATTAATAACTTATACTTTTATTATATTATTATATAATAATAATAGACAAGACCAGTCTTGTCTTGGATTTGTTGATAATAATGAAATAAATAATAATAGTAAGTAAGATTAAAAATTATAAATGATATTACTATAAATAACAATACATGTTATTGTTATTATTATTATTGTAATACAGTGTTGTTATATTTATGTTATCATAATATATTATTATTGTTATAATTATTATTCATTTTCTATAATAATGTAGTAAGTAATAAATAATATTATTAATTTATAATTTTATTGTATTACTATATAATAATAACATAGTAAGTAATAAATAATATTATTAATTTGTAATTTTATTGTATTACTATACAATAATAATATAATAAATAATATTATTATATAATTTATATTTTTAATTTATAATTTTATTTTATTACTATATGATAATAGACAAGACCAGTCTTGACGTATGGTTATTGGTTATTTGGTTGTTGGTAGGAAGTAACAATAGATACCTATAAATTAATCATGATGCCCAAATAAGCCAGTGTTTGATGATACAATGTTTTAATGTCTCTTTTTTTCTCAGGTAGACGTCGTATACTTTACTTCTTGGGGGACGTTGAAATTAAAGTATGGAGTCAAAACAGGTCGACAGCAACACCTTGACAGTTTGGAATCTCAATATCATGTCAAAAAATGATAATTTTCAAAATTTATTGTAGAATATTTTGTATTGTTACGTATTTCCGTTAGAATTTTCATTAAATCCAACATCTGTAGGGAACTGTTCACTTACATTTTTTTTTGTGTTTCCCGGTTTGTTATTATTGAACATTGTTCAGACTTTGAATTAAATGTGCGAATTTTAAACGGAGTTGTCACGTTTTATTCTTATTTCACCCAGTTGAAACAAAAAACATTGTTCTTACTCTTCAAAATTGAAATAGTAGGATAGGTTAATTCATTCTAGGTCACCGCATCAAATAATGAGGTGTTTTTATTTTATTATTAACGCCGGCTTCCGATGCTGATTACAGGCAATTGACATATACCTAACATTTTTATAGTACCTATTTATATGTCGATAAATCTCTAACAAAAAAACTTAACTGGTTCGAGTAAATAAAACAAACTGAAATAATATGTCTGTGTGTCCTGGTATCCACCACATTAACTGTCATGCAACGATTCATTGCGTACCTATCAGCTATGTCATTTCCACCGATATCTGTGTGTCCTGGTATCCATGATAGTTAGTGTCACGCTTTTCAGTGTTTCTTTTAAATAAATGTACTACTGCGTTGGTATCCACTTATCCTTGTATGTATCTACAAGGGAATACTACGAAAATAAATCGAAGACAAGTGTTAGGTTCCTTAATTCATTCTAGTTTGAAAGTAATACTCATTAATATAGAATATTTTTATCCGCTATTTGAGTATTATAGATTATTATCGATTATTTTAAAACCCTGGCGTAGGACAAAAAATGTAAAATGGATTACTGGGTTAAAATGGATTATTTGTTATGGCAGCTCCTACCCCTGTTTCTGCACTTGTACATTCTTCTACCTTAGTTACGGCAGGTGTTTATTTAATAATTCGTTTTAGTGGATTATTAAGTAATATTGATTGTACTTTTTTTATTGTTCTTTCTATAATAACTATATTTATATCAGGATTAGGGGCTAATTTTGAGTTTGATTTAAAAAAAATTATTGCTTCATCTACTTTAAGTCAATTAGGGTTAATAATAGTAATTTTATTTTTAGGTTTTCCTAATTTAGCCTTTTTTCATTTGTTAACTCATGCCTTTTTTAAGGCTTTACTTTTTTTGTGTGCTGGTACAATTATTCATGTAATAAATAATTGTCAAGATATCCGTGAAATTTTTTTATATAAAATTTATTAAAATAAAAAATAAGGGTAATATTATATTAATAAATAATGTAATAGTTGAGGAGATTTTTCTTGTTTTATTTAGAATAATTCATTTTTGTCTTTTTGTTATTAATATTCTAATTGAGCTAATTATACGTATATAATATGATAATGTAATTAATGATGATATAACTATAATTAATATTAATATTATTTCATTTGATGAAATTATATATTCAATTGTTATTCACTTAGGCATGAATCCTAAAAAAGGAGGAAGGCCTCCTATTCTTATTATTATAATTAATAATGATATTTTTTCTACTATTGTTAGTGATTTAATATTAAATTGATTAATAAATAAAATATTATATTTATTTAATGTATAGCAAATTATAATAACTATAATTGAATATATGATTATATTTATAATTCATAGCTTTTTGAAAGTCAAAGCACATGCTACTAATCATCCTATATGATTAATGGATGAGTATGCTATGATTTTACGTGTTGAGGTATGATTTAATCCTAAAATTGCACCTAGAATAGTTGAAATAACAATTATTATTATTATAATACTATTACTATCTATAATAATAGATAGAACATATATTGGGGCAATTTTTTGTCATGTTATTATAAATATACATAAATTTCAATTAAGTTTTGATATTAATTCAGGGAATCATATATGAAAGGGGGGCATTCCTATTTTTATTATTATAGTGATATAAATAATAATATTTTGGGCATTTGTGCTATAAAAAACTAATAAATATATATTTATTAAAAATAATTATAATAATAAATATGGTTGATGCTATTCTTTGAATTACAAAATATATTATTCTTCTTTGAGAAAGAAAATTGTTTTTGGATTTAAATATTAAAGGAATAAAAGATATTATATTGATTTCTAATCCAATGAGGAATTTCACCGATTTCTGTTTGCATTTTTCCTGAATAGTTAATGGTGTGGGATAGATGAAAATCGGGCTGATTTCGGAAAATAAGTCTCCTGTTATTTTTGGGAGACAGTCAAAATTTTTAATTTCAAAACTAACCGGGAAAACAGACGTCCAGCGGGAACGCTCGCTGATTGGGCTGTTCGGATCGCCGTCTCCTCCCAGTGTTGCCCATTGGGACGAAGAAATCGAGTTTTCTAAGAGAAAAGTTATCAAACAAAAACAGAGGAAACCTAATTTTCCCCATCTCGCTTTTTCTATTTTTTTCTTCAGTTTTTCGATTTCGAACTTTACTGTTTCATGAAATTTTGCATATGGGGACTATGGATTTCTCGATCTCAGCGATTCAAGCGGCCATAAATGAACTATTCCAGCATGACGTCATTTTCCCGGTTTTTTTAAACATTCGTATTTTCTACACTGATTTGTTTATTCGTAAATTAGGAAGTTCGGGCTGAAAGTTTGCCTTAGGGGGTTTTTCGGGGTGCTGAATCCGATTTTGGGGTCAAAAATAGGAAATTCCGACATGGTGAAATTCCTCATTCATATATTTAATCAATTTCTTGATCTGACAACTATTATAGTTCCTATAATAGTTGTTATTAAAAATAATATTTTTCTTGATGTTTTTAAAATTAAAAAGAAGAAGATTATGCTTCTATACGTAGGGTATGAACCTAATAGCTTATTTTAGCTTATCTTTTTATATTTTGTTGTATGATGCATTCAGAGTTTTGATCTCTAAGGGTCTATAATCTCTAAGTGATCTAATAATTCTAAAAATATAATAAGGGTATACCGGGTGTCCCAGAAGTTATGGTCCACCCTTTTTATCTCCGTTGTTTTGAGGGGTAGACAAAAACTTCAAGCGATAACCCCCCTTGATTTTTTACGAGGAATTAAACTATCACACTTTCGCGCATTGCGCACCTGCGCAATCGTGCGCAACGCACACCAACTTTGTTATTTCAAATGGGAACCCCTATTTTTTATTGCAGATTCGGATTCTACGCAAAATTTCATGAATTTTAGACCCATCAACCTATATATATATATAATAAAATAGGAATGCCCCCCTTTCATATATGATTCCCTGAATTAATATCAAAACTTAATTGAAATTTATGTATATTTATAATAACATGACAAAAAATTGCCCCAATATATGTTCTATCTATTATTATAGATAGTAATAGTATTATAATAATAATAATTGTTATTTCAACTATTCTAGGTGCAATTTTAGGATTAAATCATACCTCAACACGTAAAATCATAGCATACTCATCCATTAATCATATAGGATGATTAGTAGCATGTGCTTTGACTTTCAAAAAGCTATGAATTATAAATATAATCATATATTCAATTATAGTTATTATAATTTGCTATACATTAAATAAATATAATATTTTATTTATTAATCAATTTAATATTAAATCACTAACAATAGTAGAAAAAATATCATTATTAATTATAATAATAAGAATAGGAGGCCTTCCTCCTTTTTTAGGATTCATGCCTAAGTGAATAACAATTGAATATATAATTTCATCAAATGAAATAATATTAATATTAATTATAGTTATATCATCATTAATTACATTATCATATTATATACGTATAATTAGCTCAATTAGAATATTAATAACAAAAGACAAAAATGAATTATTCTAAATAAAACAAGAAAAATCTCCTCAACTATTACATTATTTATTAATATAATATTACCCTTATTTTTTATTTTAATAAATTTTATATAAAAAAATTTCACGGATATCTTGACAATTATTTATTACATGAATAATTGTACCAGCACACAAAAAAAGTAAAGCCTTAAAAAAGGCATGAGTTAACAAATGAAAAAAGGCTAAATTAGGAAAACCTAAAAATAAAATTACTATTATTAACCCTAATTGACTTAAAGTAGATGAAGCAATAATTTTTTTTAAATCAAACTCAAAATTAGCCCCTAATCCTGATATAAATATAGTTATTATAGAAAGAACAATAAAAAAAGTACAATCAATATTACTTAATAATCCACTAAAACGAATTATTAAATAAACACCTGCCGTAACTAAGGCAGAAGAATGTACAAGTGCAGAAACAGGGGTAGGAGCTGCCATAACAAATAATCCATTTTAACCCAGTAATCCATTTTACATTTTTTGTCCTACGCCAGGGTTTTAAAATAATCGATAATAATCTATAATACTCAAACAGCGGATAAAAATATTCGATATTAATGAGTATTACTTTCGAACTAGAATGAATTAAGGAACCTAACACTTGTCTTCGATTTATTTTCGTAGTATTCCCTTGTAGATACATACAAGGATAAGTGGATACCAACGCAGTAGTACATTTATTTAAAAGAAACACTGAAAAGCGTGACACTAACTATCATGGATACCAGGACACACAGATATCGGTGGAAATGACATAGCTGATAGATATGCAATGAAACATTGCGTGAAACTAAATATCATGGATACCATGATATTATTTGGAGATAACATATAGGTACGCAATGAAACCTTGCATGACACAATGTGATGGATACCAGGATACAGGGATATTATTTGGAGATAAGATATAGGTACCCAATGAAACATTGTGTGAGAGTAAATATCATGGATACCAGGACACACACATATCGTTGGAAATGAAATAGCTGATAGGTACGCAATGAATCGTTGCATGACAGTTAATGTGGTGGATACCAGGACACACAGACATATTATTTCAGTTTGTTTTATTTACTCGAACCAGTTAAGTTTTTTTGTTAGAGATTTATCGACATATAAATAGGTACTATAAAAATGTTAGGTATATGTCAATTGCCTGTAATCAGCATCGGAAGCCGGCGTTAATAATAAAATAAAAACACCTCATTATTTGATGCGGTGACCTACAATGAATTAACCTATCCTACTATTTCAATTTTGAAGAGTAAGAACAATGTTTTTTGTTTCAACTGGGTGAAATAAGAATAAAACGTGACAACTCCGTTTAAAATTCGCACATTTAATTCAAAGTCTGAACAATGTTCAATAATAACAAACCGGGAAACACAAAAAAAAATGTAAGTGAACAGTTCCCTACAGATGTTGAATTTAATGAAAATTCTAACGAAAATACGTAACAATACAAAATATTCTACAATAAATTTTGAAAATTATCATTTTTTGACATGATATTGAGATTCCAAACTGTCAAGGTGTTGCTGTCGACCTGTTTTGACTCCATACTTTAATTTCAACGTCCCCCAAGAAGTAAAGTATACGACGTCTACCTGAGAAAAAAAGAGACATTAAAACATTGTATCATCAAACACTGGCTTATTTGGGCATCATGATTAATTTATAGGTATCTATTGTTACTTCCTACCAACAACCAAATAACCAATAACCATACGTCAAGACTGGTCTTGTCTATTATCATATAGTAATAAAATAAAATTATAAATTAAAAATATAAATTATATAATAATATTATTTATTATATTATTATTGTATAGTAATACAATAAAATTACAAATTAATAATATTATTTATTACTTACTATGTTATTATTATATAGTAATACAATAAAATTATAAATTAATAATATTATTTATTACTTACTACATTATTATAGAAAATGAATAATAATTATAACAATAATAATATATTATGATAACATAAATATAACAACACTGTATTACAATAATAATAATAATAACAATAACATGTATTGTTATTTATAGTAATATCATTTATAATTTTTAATCTTACTTACTATTATTATTTATTTCATTATTATCAACAAATCCAAGACAAGACTGGTCTTGTCTATTATTATTATATAATAATATAATAAAAGTATAAGTTATTAATATAAATTATATAATAATATAATTTATAATTCATTATATTATTATATATAATTATTTGAAAACTAGACCGTCCCCGAATTTTTACGCCAAGTTGACGAACCACTGTGAACAGCAGATAGGTTAGACAAGGGCTTGACCCCGCCCCCCGACGTTTATTATTTAATTCCAGTTGTAGTAGGTGGATAATGGAGATGAGAACGGTACCATGGGGGTTCTTTAGGGTGAGAGAAACGATTCTGATACTTATTTTGATGGCACAAGGTCGGAAAATGCAATTTCGTTTATATAGGATGTTTCCCCGCCCCCCCGATGTTTATTATTTAATTCCGGTCGTAGTAGGTGGATAATGGAGATGAGAACGGTACCATGGGGGTTCTTTAGGGTGAGAAAAACGATTCTGATAGTTATTTTGATGGCACAAGGTCGGAAAATGCAATTTCGTTTATATGGGATGTTTCCCCGCCCCCCGATGTTTATTATTTAATTCCGGTTGTAGTAGGTGGATAATGGAGATGAGAACGGTACCATGGGGGTTCTTTAGGGTGAGAAAAACGATTCTGATACTTATTTTGATGGCACAAGGTCGGAAAATGCAATTTTGTTTATATAGGATGTTTCCCCGCCCCCCCGATGTTTATTATTTAATTCCGGTCGTAGTAGGTGGATAATGGAGATGAGAACGGTACCATGGGGGTTCTTTAGGGTGAGAAAAACGATTCTGATACTTATTTTGATGGCACAAGGTCGGAAAATGCAATTTCGTTTATATGGGATGTTTCCCCGCCCCCCCGATGTTTATTATTTAATTCCGGTCGTAGTAGGTGGATAATGGAGATGAGAACGGTACCATGGGGGTTCTTTGGTGTGAAAAAAACGATTCTGATAGTTATTTTGATGGCACACCGTCGATAAGTGGGTTTAAATGAGCTGCCGCCTCCAGTTTCGCCGCCTCCCGGCCCGCCTCCACCCGGTTTTGACTTCATTTCTAGGTGCCAGCCGAGGAACTGAGTAAGTGTACGAAGTTTGGTTAATTTCGACTTTTATTTCAATGAAAAATCGACCGTCGCAGAATTTGTAAAATCGTTGCTGACGGACGAACCACTGTGAACAGCAGATAGGTTAGACAAGGGCTTGACTCCGCCTCCGATGTTTATTATTTAATTCCGGTTGTAGTAGGTGGATAATGGAGATGAGAACGGTACCATGGGGGTTCTTTAGGGTGAGAAAAACGATTCTGATACTTATTTTGATGGCACAAGGTCGGAAAATGCAATTTCGTTTATATAGGATGTTTCCCCGCCCCCCCGATGTTTATTATTTAATTCCGGTTGTAGTAGGTGGATAATGGAGATGAGAACGGTACCATGGGGGTTCTTTGGGGTGAGAAAAACGATTCTGATAGTTATTTTGATGGCACACCGTCGGAAAGTGGGTTAAATGAGCTGCCGCCTCCAGTTTCGCCGCCTCCCGGCCCGCCTCCACCCGGTTTTGACTTCATTTCTAGGTGCCAGCCGAGGAACTGAGTAAGTGTACGAAGTTTGGTTAATTTCGACTTTTATTTCAATGAAAAATCGACCGTCGCAGAATTTGTAAAATCGTTGCTGACGGACGAACCACTGTGAATAGCAGATAGGTTAGACAAGGGCTTGACTCCGCCTCCGATGTTTATTATTTAATTCCAGTTGTAGTAGGTGGATAATGGAGATGAGAACGGTACCATAGGGGTTCTTCGGGGTGAGAAAAACGATTCTGATACTTATTTTGATGGCACAAAGTCGGAAAATGCAATTTCGTTTATATGGGATGTTTCCCCGCCCCCCGATGTTTATTATTTAATTCCGGTTGTAGTAGGTGGATAATGGAGATGAGAACGGTACCATGGGGGTTCTTTGGGGTGAGAAAAACGATTCTGATAGTTATTTTGATGGCACACCGTCGGAAAGTGGGTTAAATGAGCTGCCGCCTCCAGTTTCGCCGCCCCCCGGCCCGCCTCCACCAGGTTTTGACTTCATTTCTAGGTGCCAGCCGAGGAACTGAGTAAGTGTACGAAGTTTGGTTAATTTCGGCCCATTATTTCAATGAAAAATCTACCGTTGCTGGTCGACCGTTGCTAGCATGACTGAGGTGATTTCCAGTGCTAATCGTTTTAAAAAATACGATTTTCTGCGGAAATTTCGTCGTACTTTCTATTCGGTTGGTCGTAGCGACCTGGTATTGGTCTCATTCGATTCTGCGTAAAAAATCCTATAAAAATTTGTGAGCGTTTCGAATTTTTATAAATTATTTTGGCAATTTTAGGGAATGAATACGACCGAAATTGCGGTAAAAATCATAATTTTTTTTTATGACTTTCAGTGCAAATTGTAAAAAAAATACGATTTTCAGCGGAAATATCGTCGTAGTTTCTATATGGTTGGTCGTAGCGACCTGGGGTTGGTCTCATTCGATTCTGCGTGAAAAATCCTATAAGGATTTGACAGCGTTTCGGATTTCGATTGATTATTTTGACAATGTTAGGTTAGAAATATGTCCAAAGTTCGGGAGAAAATCATTTAAAAAAGTATAATTTTCAGGAAAAATCGTTTAAAAATCCGATTTTTGGGGAAATTATAGAAAAATTATAAAATCGTATTCAAAGTGTGAATACAATTGTATTCGTATTCATATTCGTATTCATACCTGTATTCGTATTCATAATCATAAAGTCGCAGATATCATTTGTATTCATAATCGTATTTATGAATAAGAATTCGCCCATCTCTGTATACTTGAGAGTCTCAAGTATACATTTCAGAATTCTATGGAACTATCGCTGGTTCGTTGTGCTATATTCTACTGGGTTGGCTTCAAGAGTCAAGACTGGTCCAGTTGGTAGACTCAAATATCCTCTTCCTGATCACGTTTCCATCTTTTTCGCCTTAACCCTCCCAGCGCCCAAAAGGGACCTACCGTCAAAATTTGAATTTTTTCCTCTTTTTTGTGTTAGTTGGTCTTTAATTGAAGCATACACAAAGTTTTCGCTATTTCTGCTGCTGCTGATCATTTGCTACAGGGCCGCACCCTGTAACCCTACAGGGCCCTCTTAGCCCAACTAAGAGGGCTCTATTACTAGTATGGAATAGTACCACAAAAAATAGTTGGAAAACGCTTTATTCGAATGGAAAACTGGGATGCTAATTAAAAAATGAAAAATGGGACAGTTCTGGAAGGTATGTATATAAAAATGTTAAATTGAAATATGGTGGTCATACCAATAATGGATGTGTAGACCAACCTCACAGCTTTTACCCATGAACCTGGCGTTCTTGTGGCATTTAAATCTTCTTTGCCCAGCAGGGTGGATCTTCATCCGGTGGATCGAAAACAAACTTCGCGGTTTTTAGCGGGAACTTTATGGGTGACATAGAGAAATGGATCACTTAGATTCTTGATCTATCACATGAACGTGAAACACTATAAACACGTGATATTTTAAACCACAAAATTTGTAGAGACAATCAAATACAAAAAGAAACAAGCAAAACCTCTGAAATACGGAAAATTGTGGCAAAAAATGAAATCCAGACGGAAGCCATCTCAGTTGCTCGAATGACCAATGCACCCTACAGGTGACGCCCAACTTTGACGAACCCCAAACCACATAAAAACGAATATTGACGACTAGATTTTGATTTATCTCGTTACCACAAAAATCTGGTAATAAGGGTGTATACCCTTTATTACTCATGGTTGACGAATAACTTCAGCCAGTCGTGTTAGACATAATAAACGTGTACAGGGTCGGGGTGTAGTTCGTTATCCGCCCCCATTTTGTTCTCTCTTTTGCAAGCACACCCGGCCTCCTTTTTCAATTTTTGAGGAGTGTTCCGCAAACTAGATTTAATGTACTGTATGAATAATATACCGCACTTATGTTTTCAAATACTCCAAGCAATGAAACTAAACATTGAAAAAAGTGGGAGGCGTATACCGAACTATTTTCCTAGAGAAAAAGTTCGATAACCGCCCCCACGACCGAATTGCATTGATTCTGCCTGGGACGTTTTCTTGGGAGAGATGAGGCAGAGAATAACTTTGATCGAAAGTTAAGAGGTTGAGATGCGATGCTCATAAATAAAATAAAAACGATGTTGACTGTAGCGGTGAAATCACTTCCGACCGTAGGTCAACGTTCGAGAAGCGATAGGGTGAGTCGTCATAAGGTCTTGAAGCGAAAGACGTTCTACTCTAACATGTCGTGGCAATAGACGATTTGCGCGCCTGCGCAGTAACCCCATATAGCCTGGTTGCAACCTTCCGCGAAGAGCAGGTTTCGGTACTTGGATTGAGTTGTTTCCTAGTTTTCAATGAAGTTTAGTGCATTGTATCTCCTTTTCTAATGTATTTGTCGGGGTTTTTTGGTTTTAATTTGTGTAATTTCTTTAGAAGGACGTTGTTTTGACTTAGAATGGCGGTCCGGGTCCCAATTAAAGTGGTTCGTCTAAACGAAAATGATGTAGTCGTCCTACCCAATCCGATCGTAGTTGCAAACACTGTCGGTGTTTTGACGACGTTCTTGGACGTTCGACGTGTTCAATGAAGAACAAATTGTGAGTTGAGAGAGAAGAGTGTGAGTTGATCACACTGGTAGAGAAAACTCTCCGAAAGTGGCACCGTTATCGTTCTATACTAGTACTTAACTGCAAGCAGATGAATGACATTTGGGGCCACTCACTAAGTTGAAGATGTACCTGCCTACTATAAGAAACAACATTTCTGGTAAGTGAACCTTTTTATTTTGTAATGTTCTATTATCTTTTATTATTCGTTAATTTTTCCAAAAACCGCAGCTCTCCTACTAAGAACTTAACAAAGCTACGATGGTCTCATTCAAAGGGGAATGGCCTGCTCTGAACGCTTGAGTGTCGCCTTTAGCATTTTTTAACTTGCCATACCTCTCTAATGTAGGGGCAAAAACTATTTTCTAAGAACAGAAAAATGACAAATTCTCGCGTTTTTGTTTGCAAAAAGTACTTACCTATAGGTTTGACAAGATTTGAGATCCCAACTCACATAAATACTTTTGTATTCGTAATCAGCATCAAATTTCCAGAAAGAAATGTATTTTTTTAAAGTTTTGGATTCCGTTAAAAATCTTCTTTCTCAAAATCACGCATAACCCTTAAAATTGACCATATCTCTAGAAAAAAGGAGATCATTTCGGATTCATCACCTCAAAATACAAAGAAACTTGGGACTTGGTTTTTTTTTATACGCATGTGTTGTTGATATATTGTTATTGTTCCATCCTATGTAAGTCTCACCCTAACTTGTAATAAATTTTAATGAATATTTATCTTGATGGGAAAATGGAAAGTGAAAATCAGGAGAAAAGAGGAGAGGTTACACTTTTTTTCTGGATCGATTCCATGAATTCATTATTGAAAATAATATACCAAATTTATGTCAAAAAAGTAAAGTTAATAATAAATTGAATGAATTTAATATTTATTCATGTCTGAATTTTGTTTCAGCAACGTGTACACTGAATGGAGTTCGAAAAATGAAGAGAAGGCTCGCTAGTGAATAACACTGGAAACCAAGTTATTTGCACAGGACTTTGGGTCAATCCTTAAATCAATTTTTAAAAGCTGTGTATTTAATAAATAATAATATAAATATAAATAAATAGTATTTATATTATGTGAGTCCTGTTGAGGTACCTGGTTAACAATTTATCATATTACTATGGGTTGAAAGTTTGTCGATGATCCAGTCTAGTTACGTTTTATATTGTTACTTTCTAATTTCTTTGTCGTTTCCCTCCATTTCTCTTTGTACCTGCGAAAAACTTTTGGAGCCTAGTCAGATCCCCAGATAGGTATGAACAGAACTGAGTTTTTCAAAGTTTATTTGATGCAAAAAGAAAATTGTGATGGCTAAGTAATTTTACAAAAGTTTTTTTCCAAATATTTTTAAATTTTGGTTTGCAAATGTGTTTCTTGCGTTCCTACTTCGATCATAATAAAAGTATTTCGTAAAAGAGACTCATGCCTTTTTTTTCTTCACTATCTGAAATTGAAAGTCAAACTAAGGATTTAATTGTTCGTTTTCAGTTAGTACATACCTATATGAAAAATACAATGCAGTGGCTTAGTCTCTACAGTACCTAGGCAAAATAGTGAGCGACTGTTTTCTCACTGAAGAGTTATTACTCACCTATCTGCTTCCTCACTTTAGTCGGTACTAATTTAAAATAAACAAATATTGTGATATAGGGTTGTTTAAACTCCCTTGACTGTTAAATAATAAAAGTTATTTCATTTTTATACGAATAAAATTCGTCTTTCCCAACCTCACATTATATTGTTGGTAGTCCGCTACCGAAATAGAATGTAGTACCTACGCCTGTCAGACATATCTTTTTTCATTTTCTAATGCAATGAGGAAGAAAAATGTATCTTGGATATATCTGCAAATGAACTTCACTTGGAAAGTGACGGATCCGCATTTATTTTGGTTTTAGATTTTTTATTCGATACCTATACAACATAAACATATTAACGTAATTCACCAAATGTACTTATTTAATCCCAATAAAAGTCACACGCATGTTTAAAGATGGATGGGTTTATCCTAATAATAATATAGAGAGGTGCAACCTAAATTTGAATTTACGATCATTTAATGATAAAAATATAATGCGTCAGAAATCTCCGTGATTTCAAAAATGGAATGAAATCCAGACAATGAAAACTAGTATTGAAATTTAAATTATTTAAATAAGAACAAAGCCCAAGGCGTAGGTATACTCACCCAGTAGAGTTGGATTGAAAGGGATCATTGCCAAGGTAAACAAAGAATGTAAACGGAAAGGTTCAAACAATTTATTGATAAAAATAAGGGATGATTTTAATTGTAGGTACAATAATACATGCAGTTGCAACGTAACTGTACAATTTCAACTATTTAGCTAAAGGTTCCCGAAAATTGAGGCGTTTTAGGCGAAAATTATGGACGTTTCACTGAGCGAATCATAGTAGGTATCCTTGTAGATTTGACGAACTTTTTGAAACTTGGAGTCATTTCGTTGCAACGAATTATCCACGTTCAACAAATGTTACATTTGAAACAGCCTTTGACGTGAGATTTCCCTTGTTGGTCATTCCAGTTTAGAACATTATCACGTAGAAATAAACACGACTGGAGAAATCTGTAGAACTTCGCGGATGGATCGTTACCCGGCCTTCCTGACTTGGAATCACTACTATAATATGCCGTAGCACTAATGGTAAACCATTTTTACTGTCTCGAGTACTTTAGGATCGAAAAATTGATATAAAAACTTTCGAAAACGGAACAATCCAGCCATAAACAAACACAGAATCAACGATAACCGGGGACACCGTTTACCAAAACCTGCGAGATTGTAACCTCCCGGACGCGCATGCGCACTGCCACTTTCATTAATAGAAACCGTCTATTGGGAATGGGGAGGGACTTCCTTATTTCAATATGTGTCAGAAGTAATAATCATATTAATAAATTAATTATTTAAACCACAAATGTTGTGTTTTCCATTATTAACTATGTGGGGGCGCATACCGAACTTTTTCACTAGAGAAATAGTTCGGTATTCGCCCCCACTTTTTTCAACACCTAATTTCCCAATCTTAACCAATCAAAAATTATAATTCGTCACGATTGTGCTCAAGAAGATGAAATCTAGTTTACGGAACACTCCTCAGAAAATGAAAAAGGTGGTCGGGTGTGCTTTAAGAAGAGAGAACAAAATGGGGGCGGATAACAAACTACACCCCAGGGTCGTAGTTGAACGGTTATAACAAAGTCAGAACGTTTCAAATAAGTACGACTTTTTTTTCTTGATTATGCTTCAGTAGACAATTGAGATGGACGCTGATGATGCAACAAACGTTTCTGGCTCCATGGGAAATTTTTATCTAGGAAGAACTGAGTGCACCCTACAGGGTGCATTGAGCGCTGGAGGGTTAACTACTACGCATCGGATCATCTATATAATCGGGTTATGGATACGAGGAAGCTACCTGCTACACCCACTTGGCAGACTTTTTTAGTTACAATGATTACCAAGGAGTACCTACTTAGGAAAACATTTAAAAGAACACATTTTCCACGTAAATAAATGAAAATCTTTATTTTAGTTAACCAACACGTTGGAAGGGTGATCCCTCTTTTTCCTTTTGGTTCGTTCTTCCATAGAAAAAAATCTATTGATAAACACAATATAGTTAAATTTAACGGGAACAAATAACAACTCTTGAACAGTCTTCAATAAATTCAACAATTCATCTTCCGATAGGTTCCATCTCGTCCAAAGCACTGCACTCATCCTAATTCTCTTCATCTTCCGAACTAGAGAAGTATTCACTTGATGTGTCAACTATAGGTTTGTTTGGACAGGCAGTCCTGAACGGTTCGGAACTGACCACGCCCCTTTTGAGGCGTATGGACAGCGCCAGAACCAGTTCGGGATTTTTAGTTCGGTGTATGGACAGCCACTCCAGGACTGTTTCGAACTGGTTCTGACGGTTCGAGATTTTTTTCAGAACCACTAGTCCAGAACTTCTTCTTCTTCTTTTTCTAGCCCCCTCTCCATGGATTTCTCACTTGGCCTTCTGACTTTCTTGAGGTAACAACAAAGTTGTGTCTGATAAGAGCTAGGTTGTGATATTTTTGGACAAGAAGATTACCAAATATTCATCAAATTGTTTCATAGTTCCTTCAAAATACATTAATATACAAAATTTGTTACCTAATTTTACTTGTTTTTTTTTTTTTCATTTTTTGGTTTTTATTTGTTGTTGAGAAAACTGTGATTGCTACAGGTATTTATGTGAAGCTGGTTTACTTCAAATACCTCTCTCTTCACATTTTTTTAAATTTAGTAGTAATGCAAATGGAAGGATCAAAACTATTACCTTGACACAAAAATTTCGCTTTTTGGAAAAATTACTAATTTTTAAATTGCTGTATCTCCATTATTTTTCAACCTGCAGAGCTCAAATTGGTCGAAAACGGTAAAAAATGCAATCTACTTTAAAATGCTACTGAGCATCATACAATCGCAATTAGAGTTTGGAAGTGATGGTTGAAATACATATTAGAAAAAGTGCAAAAATTAGCAACAGATTTTCGAGGTTGCAAGTTTGGCATCATATCAACACAAACAAATTGTAGATTGCGTTTGCAATGTTCAATGTAAAAATTGACTATCCGCACTGCGTTGGAGAATCCATGAGATTTCAACTGTGCATTTTTTGTTCTTCTATGAGAAAGTGCATTTCACGACAAGTGATCAAAAACTGAGAGGTAAGAAGGTAGAGCAGAATAATTCCGTCGAGGTAGAGTAGGTACCTAAAACAATTATTATGTGTGCGTCCAATGACGAATGCACCTTGGAAGAATACAGAAATTTAATCCTGATTATACCACACAACAAAACCTCATTTCTTGTAATTGTGATTTTTTTTTAAATTCCTCCATTGATAAAGCAGATGGTTTCATCTTGTTTTTGCTATAATTAATGCATGTCTAGTAAGCCATTTGTTGTGAGTTGTCCTATTCTCACCTGTGAACCTTCAGCCCAATTTCCTTCGATTTTATTATGATGAATGGATTCAAGAATACCTAAATACTTTGAGAAACATAAAGAACCAAATATGCTCGGTTGGAGGTGGTTTATTTCGTAAAAGAAACGCAGGAAAAAAACCTAGGTAGGTACCTAATCAACATCAGAACAACAACAAATCTTATGTACTTTTTTGATAGATGATTAAAATGCAACGAAGTAATTAAATACGAAAAAAAACAAAACCTGGGTTATCCTGATTTGATATTGACAAGATATCAGCAGAAAGTTAAGTTTGCTGACTTGTTCTTCTAGCTGTCACGTCGAAGGACATGACGGGCAGGTGTCAGTTGTAGTTCTGAATTGGTTCTAAACGCGTATGGACAGCTAGGGAGTTCCGAACGGTTCTCATCCCCTCCCCTTTCAGTTCTGTCTCGGACTAGTTCGATCCCGAACTGGTTCTGGACTGACAAACCTTATATCCATCTCGTTCTTTTCTGAGAAAGCAGAGAAGAATACATAGTTGTTAGTCAGAGCCTCCCACTAAAATTATAAAATAATGTAACATGCTTCTGCCATTCACTTTCAACTTCATTTGTATAGGTAAGTAACCAGACAATTATTTCAGCCATCAAGTTCCTTGGCTAAGCTAAGAAAAGCTCTGCCAAATGGGTGTGGCACATAGCTTCCTTCTATCCATTACACAATTTATACACTTAAGGGCCGGTTTATCAGTCACTTTTTACCCCCCGGTAAAGCAGATTTATCCGATGGTCATCGGGTAACTCAATCGTACGCGTTTATCAGTCCCCAGATAGCTGTTATCCGTAGTTTAAAGTTAACTGGTCGTCCGAGGACCGGATAAAAAGTTACAGGGTGGTAACTCGATTTATGCAAGGCTTTTTAACCTCAAAGAGTCACTTCTCGTGCTTTTGTTTCCCAGAACGTTCGTTTTTGCAAATTGCTTTGTTGATAGTGAATTATGCTACAATCGAAAATGGATGTGTGGTGCTCTTTTTCAGACAGCTGCGACGAAGATGTGTGTTTATGGTCGAATTCCTGCAGTGGGGAAGAAGGCGGAAGGAAGAAAGGCGGCAACATAGTTTGATCGCGGATTGACCATTTGGAGAAGTGGGACGATTGCGATTTTTTGATGAGATTTTGATTGGATAAAAGAATAAAAACCCTTGTTGGTGTCTGTCGGCGACTTTAGTGGCGTCAGTAAAAGCTCTGCCTGTAAAATTGTCAAGCAGGTGTCCCTGGGAACTGCCAGGCTATCCGCCCAATTTATCAGAATACCAGCAACCGAGGAAGTATTATTTCAATCTCGGATGGAATTTTATTTAAAAAACAAAAAAACCAGGTTTCCTGGAGCTGTAGGTGCTATGGACTGCACGCATGTGAAAATTCAGTCGCTAGGTGTGTCACACGCCGAAAATTTTCGAAATAGAAAAGGATAGGTACCTACTTCTCTATTAACATACATAATATTTCGTCTGCAAATTTGAAAGTTCTGGACATAGTGGCTCGGTGGCCGGGATCTTGTCATGACCAGACAATTTTCAACAAAAAACAATAGGTTCTGCCGTGCCAAGAAGGAAATAGGTACCGAGATCGAGAAAAGAAAACACAAAAACAAAGCACATTGCGTCATCCTCTTCTAATTTATTCTTTTTTCTGATGCAAAACACACTGCAAAAACGATTTTTTTATGTGGAGGAAGCTAGATTTTATTAAGTATTTCTTCCATGCATAATCGATTATTTGGCCTAACAGACAGTTAACAGTTACTAGCCAGTTAATAGTTACCCGAGTGTAAATTTCGCACTGATAAACAGCACCTTTATAGTATCCATAAGTTATCCCATCGTTAAAGTTAACAGTGGTATACGTAAACCTCCGTTAACTTTGGTGACTGATAAACCGACCCTAAGAAAGATTTTATAGTAAGGTATGGATGAATGTATAGGTTGAACAAAAATTTGTTTTGGTTGATTCCAAAGGTTCATTTTTGAAAACAATTAACCAAAACTTGTTTTGGAAACGACAATTTTGTTAAATAATTATCTTAATTATCTCGCAAGGAAAATCTGTAGCTATAGACACGTATAGACAAATCACCGCAGGTAAAGCTGTACGTTTTGACTAATAGCTAATTCAGCCGGGAATTTTAGCTGATCAACTACAGCTAATAGCTAAACATGCAGCTGTAACTTGTCAGACGTTATTGTTTATGTTGCATAGTTTTACTTGGATTTCTACCTCCTAATCAACTTTTGTTTTCCTATTCCCTCAGGAAGGCCTCGGAGTATTATCGACTCAGTTCAACCAAATCCACTCTGGGGCTGTCCAACGTTTCCGACACCGCTAAAATGTGCGTCGTTCTTCACCTCGCGAGCGAGGAGTTCTGTCTATCGTTGAACAAGGTTAGTTATATTTTTTTTAAACTAAAATCCTTGATTATGCGAATAATTGTAAGGAATGGCGTCAAATAATATCCGCAATGGCGTCGAAATTTTTAAAATGGACTTTTTTGGAAAATTTTTTTTTACTAAAATTCGAAAAAAGAGATTTGGTTCGCTCGAGAGACAAGACCTCTTCGAAGACTCGTTTTCACCTTCGATTCTTCGAAACATTCGAGAAAAAAAGTCGAAACCAACCAATTTCCAAGATTTCGACATCCTTTTTCGAATTTTTCGAAGAATCGAAGGTGAAAACGAGTCTTTGAAGAGGTCTTGTCTCTCGAGCGAACCAACGATTTTTCAAGATTTCGTCTTCCTTTTTCGAATTTTTCGAAGAATCGAAGGTGAAAACGAGTCTTTTGAAGATGTCTTGTAATGAGTTGATGACTTCACCTGTATTCTTTTAATATCCATCAAAACGAAAAACTTTTTTTTTTTAATTTGTTTCCTCCATTATTTCCAATTTTTACCTTTTTTTTTTGATTCAAAACAAACTAACTTATTTCTCTTTCAGTCTCAAGCGATCAAACTGTCGTGCCTCACGAAACCCTCCTACCTCAAGTTGGTCCACACTTTCAAATCTCTTCTGAACGGAGGCTCCGCCGTCACGATATCTTCTCTGTGCGCGGACCTCGGGATCTCCGAACTCTCTCAGACTGCCCAAGATCTTCTCAACAAGTAAGAATTAGATTAGCGATGGGTATCGAGTCAGTTTTACAAGGAATACATCGTCGCTTAAGAACAATAATGGCCTATCTCAATAAACATCACTTTTGAAAATGACGAGAGGCCATAATCATAAACAAACCAATACCCCAGGCGAATTAGAAAAAATAGAAATAATTCATAGTAAAGAAATTTCTTCACCAGCGTCTTCCTTTACACTTGGTTAATCATACCTCAAAAGTCCCCTATGGTGGTGGGTGAGCTCGAGGAGGGGGGGGGGGGGTAAATTTTCTCTCATTTTTTCGACTTTTTTCGGTTTTTTGCCTATACCTCTAAAAGTAAGCGTTCTAGCGGATTTTTTACTATTACCAGAATTAAAGTACATACAATTTGCTTCTCTGACTTAAGTCTCTACGATTACGCCTTTCGCCGCTAGAGCGCGTTGAAAAGTAGGTATCATTTAAAACGTCTGCCAAGTTGGGTGGGCAGTATAGCTTCCTCACTCATTGTAACATGATATGATGATATGATATGATATTTGTATTTTCAACGTAGAATTTTATTTAGCGGGTCTAGGATCTAACCCACACAATCCCTGAAAATTTCATCGAAATTGGTTGAATAGTTGCGGAGTTTTGGTTGTAACAATAAATTTAAAGTTCGCGCATGCGCAGCGGCTATTGCTTGACCAATTTGATTGAAACTTATAGGGTGTCTCTTAGAAGTAAGTCCCTAACTAACCTCCAAATTTGAGCAAAATCGGTTCATTAGAAACCGAGAAACCGAGGTTCCAGGAAATTCACGTTTGCGCATGCGCACTCGCTCCTATTGGTCCGAAGGTGCTGAAATTGATAGGGGACCGTCTAGGACCTAACCCGCACAATCCCTGAAAATTTCATCAAAATCGGACCACAGGTTAGTATAGTTTTGCCCGGGACAAGGATTGACCACAGACAGACCGACAGACAGACAGACCGACAGACAGAAAGACAGACCGACAGACAGACCGACCGACAGACAGACCGACAGGCAGACCGACAGACAGACAGACAGACAGACCGTCAGACAGACAGACGGACCGACAGACAGACAGACACGGAACCAAAATTGTTCGGGAAGCTCTAAAACGCAAAAAGCAAGTGGAAATTTTGATTTTGGAGGACATTTTTTTTTTCCACTTCTTTCACGAATACAAAGCTTTCCTACCTTTGGTAGCGAGGAAGCAAAAAACCAGCAAAAAGGTCTTTTTATGCTCTTTTTACTCGGAAATTTTCAGGAATTGTGCGGGTTGGCGTTTAGATGGTCCCCTATGAAAATCATTGCCCCCAGCCTGATCGTAGCCACTGCGCATGCGCAAACTTGTATTTCCTTGTCACAATAATCCGCTAGAACGCTTACTTTTAGAGGTATAGGCAAAAAACCGAAAAAATAGGAGAAAATTTACCCGCCCTCCTCGAGCTCACCCACCACCATAGGGGACTTTTGAGGTATGATCAACCAAGTGCAAAGGAAGACGCTGGTGAAGAAATTTCTTTACAATGAATTATTTCTCCTATTTGCCCATTTTTGGTCTAATTCGCCTGGGCTAAAATGATAAAAGATAGGCTGTGGTGTAACTTCCAAAAAAGTTATACGAAAATAGGGATTAGGTCACAACCACGAGAAAATATAATGCGATTTAGGGAAAAGGCCTCACTCACCGTTCTCGACGCAGTTTTCCCCGGCCGGGGGTAGCTTTCCACAGTAGGTAGACAGTGTAGCGAGGCGGCGGGAGAAGTACTAAGGTTTTTTGAAACAAACTGATTGAGAAATATTTGAAACAACTTCGATATTGAGAAAACCAAACGTGAGGTGGTGTCCAGAGCAAGTGGGGGTGATTCTAGTCAGAGGAAAATCAAGAGTGCAGTTGGAGGAAAGAGGGAGAAGTGTGATGAGAGTGGTGAGTGAATGGTGTATTAAAAGTAAAATGAAATTGTCAGCATCTAAGACTGTAGGGATGATGCTGAAAGGGAAGTTCGATAGGGAAAGGCGGCCCAGGATCATATATGGGGACCAGGCTCTAAAATGCGTAAATGAGGTTAGGTACTTAGGGATTGTTTGGGAAGAAGGATGGAAAATAGATAAACATGTAAATATAGTAGTAGAAAAAGGTAGGAAGGCAATGGAGGGTTTAGTAAGGCTGGCAGCAATAACGACAGAGGGGCGGCGAGTCTTTCAATGCTGTTCCAACGACCTGTTCTGGTATACAGATGGATCCAAAATGGGGAATGGGACAGGGATTGGAATCTATGGGGCAAACTCTGGATGGAGCCACTCAGCTCCTCTGGGAGCGTTTGCCTCAGTTTTTCAAGCCGAGGTACTTGCAATTGATGTCTGCGCTGGGGAGAGTCTGCGGAGGGGACACAATGGTGTACACATCCGCATTCTCTCGGACAGCCAGGCTGCGATCAAGGCCTTGGCAGCTTCCACCATTAACTCTAAGTTAGTGTGGGATTGTTACCATAACCTCTGCTCCCTGTCACAACGCAACAGGGTTTCCCTGGAGTGGGTGGCGGGGCATAGTGGGGTAATGGGAAACGAGAATGCTGATGCACTGGCCAGAAAAGGCTCACTGACTCCGTTCATTGGTCCGGAGCCGGCCGTCGGCATTCCCAAATCCTCCTTCAGGGCGACCATAAATCGGTGGGTCACAAACCAAACCACAAGAAGATGGTCAAACCTGGGAGGACATGCTCTAAGTAAGCGCATGGTGGCCAAACCTAACCCCAGCGCCTCTGAGGAGCTGCTGCGGCTAAGCCGCAGGGAAGTCAGGCTAGTGGTTGGTCTGGTAACAGGCTTCACCCCACTCCGATTCCACCTTAATCGCATTGGGGTGACACAAGATACAACCCTATGCAGGCTATGTGGTAAGGCTGAAGAAAAGGCCTCCCACATAATTTTTGATTGCCAAGCTCTATCAACCCGCAGGTTCCAACTCTTTGGGTCACCCACACCCATGGAGGCATTCCCCTGCACTAACCTAGCCAAACCACTACTGGCCCTTACTAAAGGGCTGGGACTGTTTGACTAGACAATAGAATCTGCGGAGAAGCACAATAAGCCACCAGGCTTCAGTGCTTTTGGGCTCCCCTCACCCTGATCCGCAGATTCAGGTACAATCTACAAGGCTGGCAGCAAGGGAATGGGGAATTAGGAGGAAGGAGATGATGATTATCTATAGAGGAATGTATGTACCGATAGTTGTTTATGGAGCAGGAGCTTGGGGAGACCTGTTGACGGCCCACACCCGTCGTAGATTAATAAGTGGCCAGAGGAGGGTGTTGGTGCCTATGGTCAGGGCATACCGGACCATCTCTACGGATGCGGTGTGTGTGATAGCCGGGGCTTGCCCAATAGACCTTGAATTAGGTAGAAGGTGGGCAGGCTACTGGCTAAGAGTGAAAGGGAGGGTAGAGTGGCTTGGTAAGGTGATTGTGGGAGACAAGAGGAAGATGATGTTGGAGAAAATGGTGATGCATGAATGGCAGAATAGATGGGATTTGAGTATGAAAGGTAGATGGACATATGAATGGTTGCCCAGTGTGTTTGAGAGAGTGAAAGCTGAATGGATGGTCTTCGATTTCCACATGACTCAGATGATCTCTGGTCATGGGGACTTCGAAGAAAAGCTGTATGGGTTCAACCTAAGAGAGAACGGTTTGTGTGCTTGTGGAGAGGTGGGCACCGTCCATCATGTCGTGTTTGACTGTGTGTTATTCACACAGGAGCGAATGGTGGCGGTGTCCAGCCTGAGAGAGTTGAGGATGGAGTGGGATGTGTGTGTGTGGTGAGGACAGAGGAAGGATATGAGGTGTGGGAAGTGTTGAAGAGGAAGGAGGAGATGGTCCGTAGCCCTGGCCATGGACCCAGCAGGGCGTAGTATCTGTGATAGTAGGTTAGGTTTACGAGGAGTGGATGAATATCAAGTAGTCCACTCCTTTAGGTTTTTTTTTTTTTTTTTTTTTTCGGCAGGCAGGTGAGAAAATCTTTAAGATCCACAGGTGGAGTTGGATCTCGTAAGATACCCTGAAGGATCCGCGACTTCAAGGTTATGTGGGATTCAAACCCACTAAAAAAACACCTCCTTTTCTCCCACGTTGGAAGCTCAGCCTGGAACTGTTTAACACATTACTTCAGGCTGAGTCCTGGGACACTTTATTAGTTCTGGATGGCGGGTCGGACCAGGTGTTCCCTTCTCTGTCTCTCTCGTTCTAACAATGTCTTCCTTGTCAGGATACTCTCTACGTACGCTGCCACAAGACTCCAGCTCCTCTCACCTTCCAGCATCTTGCTGACGACAGCTTCTGGTGTTGATTTGGGGAGTTAATCACAGCTCTGACAGCAGCTGGCTTCTTTCAGCCGCCCATTTGGTGCATTTGAAAAAGGTGTGCAGCGCATCATCATCTTCTCTCTTCTGACAGTGCGGACATGTTGGGACAGTTACCTTTCCCATTTTATGTAGATAGGCATAAAACAGTCCATGTCCTGTGGAGAATTGTGTGAGGAAAAAGTTTAATTCTCCATGCTTCCTGTCCGTCCATATCTGGATGTTTGGCACTAGCCTTGCGGTCCACCGTCCTCTATATTCTCTTGTCCATATCTCTTGCCAGCTTACCATCGTGCAATCTCTTTCTTCCTTGGCTATGCGGGACCTGTCTCCTTCATCCCTTCTGTCGAAAATTCTTTTTCGCTCTGAAGCCATCAGCTGGATCGGTATGACACTGGTAAGCACAAAGATAGCGGGTTCTGACACTGTTCGGTAAGCACAGGCGATTCGTAGAGCTCCTCTTCGCTGCACAGCTATCAGTCTCTGTCGGAGATACGCCACGCTCAGTGCATCCGCCCACACCTCCGCTCCATACAAGAGAATTGACTCCTTTAGGTTAGGTTTATAAGGAGTGGATGAATATCAAGTAGTCCACTCCTTTAGGTTAGGTTTATAAGGAGTGGATGAATATCAAGTAGTCATCTCCTTTAGGTTAGATTCTTAGGTTAGGATGGGCATATTGTGATAATAGGATAGGTACGGAATGAATGTAATTTAAGGTGTGAATGTAAATTAAGTGTGAATGGTTAGTTAAGGTACTACGGGGTGGATGAATATTGAGTAGTCCACCCCTTAGGTAGGAGTAAGGAGGGCCCCCGGACCTGGACCTCTGGGTCTAGGGGCGTGGAAACACTGGGTACCGTATCCCTCATGAACTGGTGTTTGCGGGGCAAGCCCAATCTCGCGAGCATTGAGGAGTGAAAAGCGGTAGGTCCTCCTTCGGGAGGCCCGGGCCTGCGACCATTCAAGGCTTAAGGCCATATCACACGAGCAATTTTTTGGCTTTTTTTCCGCTGGAAAATTGCTGGAACGTGAAGAGGAAGTTAGAATAAGTTAGGCGAAGTTGAAGAAGAATAACCGCAGAAAACTGCGAATAGAGCGCATTCTGGCAGCCAGCGATTTTCACTCTAACGTGACTACAAGTTTTGGATCAGTTTATAGTAGTGTGGAATTTTGAAGCAACGTTTTAGCGTCGCAATTGATGAGAAGCGAAGTTTCACTTGTTGTCCACCTATTCACTATATCCTTCGGCGGCATACTTGTTGGAGGTTTAAAAATGAACGAAGAACTGATTAATTTTTCTCTCGGAAAACTGCAGAAAACTGAACAGACGTCGACTAGTAGATCAAGGAATGCTACAACCACAAATTACTTATCGATGGAGAACCTTCGAATGGTTTCCTTCCAGCTTTTTTTCCCACACAAAATGGCGGACTAGAAAAATTAGAACGCGTTCTAAATATTCCAAAGCTAGAAAAATCGCTCCACCAGGGTGCAGGCTGTGCTATGGGGGGGTGGGGAAGTGGAATTAAAAACCCGCTGCATGGATACTTGAAACACTGTACTTCTTCCCTTGCATGGATACTTGAATCACTGTACTTCTTCCTCTTCACGTTCCAGCGATTTTTCTGCGGAAAAAAGCTGAAAAATCGCTCGTGTGATATGGCCTTTAGAGGGCTTGAGACGGGGGGGGGGGGAACAAGGTCAGAAATGCCCAAGTTCCCTGCAGGCTCAGGCCCCTCAAAATGGTACCACGGGCGGGGGGAGCCCCAGGCCGCAGAGGCACTGACTTCGGTCATAGCTTCACTGGCCTGCCCCCCATCAGAGGTTGGATTCGTGGTGGTCGTGTATGTCGCTGGAAAGTAGATTTTTCCTCTCAGTCCCCCACAAACGGGTGTTGGGTGGACCCTCTGGTGTAAGACGAAAGTCAGTTAACCGGAGGGACCAAATAAAACCAAATGCACCACTCCAAATGTCCAGAGCAAGTCTATCATGGGAATGATTCCAAGGGGGTAGACACAACAGCCCTCTACGGTCTGAGACGGAAAGTAACAGGCCGATTATCATAGGGAAATTGTTTTTATTCATAGCAGGCAGAAACATAGGCCGTTATCGAAAAACTGATAATATAGACGTTTTCTAGCATGGACTGATAAAAAGTAACGATACCATCGCGCTAGAAATGAAAAAATCCATTAAAGTACACTTTGAGCCCAAATCCCTTTTTTTTTTGAGATAGGCCATTATTGTTCTTGAGCGACGATATGTAAGAAATACCGGCGAAAAAACGTCGATTTCTTATTGAATGGGGGGGGGGGGGGGGTGGAAAGCTGGTATCGTTGAAAGTCAATAATCGATTATTATTAGTATCGAATTGGCAAATATATCAACTGATTGCAGGGGCGTCAGGTGATAATATTCGTCAGGCAACCAGCTAGGCTGCAAATTATTACACCAAGGATCATTATTTTTCTGCATTGATCATGCGCCAGCAATGAACTCAGCTTTGCCATTGTCACCTCCTACCAACCATGTTTTACCTTCATAATCAAGTTTACGTGGAAGAATTAAACGCCATATACCAAATTTCATCAAAATCGGTCCATGAAAATTGAGGAAATTTTTTTTATATTCGATTTTCAAAATCTACACGTACCTACCTCAAACGTAAACCATTGAATTTTGAGGGTGGTCAATTTTTTTTTCTTGAAAATAATAAACCAAAAAAGGGAGACTCTGAATTTAGACCTAATAAGATGTGAAACGCATTCAATTCACTGAGCAGGCCACTAGCCCTTTGGAATGCACGAGTTCTTTGGCCTAGATGTGCGAGGTTCTTGTTCAACTCCTACAGGGGGTACCCCATGACTGTCTTTAGGCAAAGTTCGGAGACGATCTTGAGCCGAGAAGGAACGATGCAGGGGGACCCCTTAGGGATGTTAATGTACGCGGTAGGAACCCTACCACTAGTATGTCACCTGAAAAGAGAGGATTACCTACAGAATTGGTACGCTGACGATTCAGCCTGCGTTGGAAAGCTCTGTGATCTAAAACAGTGGTTCACCATCCTACAGACCGAAGGCCCAAAGTGGGGTTACTTTCCCGAGGCCAGTAAAAGTTATTTGGTAATAAAACCCGGTCTGGAGGATAGAGCTCGCACGCTTTTTGGGGACACAGACTTGAAAGTTGTATATTCACAACGATTTTTAGGAGGCATGATTGGGAGTGCAGATTCCAGAAAAGAGTATGTGAAGGCAAAAGTCCAGGGCTGGGTAACTAGTGTTGAAAAAATGGCTAAAGCAGCCGAGAGAAGCCCCCAGGCAGGCTACACAGCATTCACCAAATCCCTTTCAAAGGAGTGGGCCTTCGCACAAAGGGTAGTCAAAGGTGAATACGATGAATATGGACCCCTTCGGAATTGTATTAAAGGCTCGTTCATTCCCTCTATTGTCGAGTTCCCAGTCAGCGAAACCGAGGCAGAGATCTTTGAACTCCCAGTAAAGCTTGGAGGGCTAGCAATAGAAGACCCAGTCAAGACCGCTACTCTCATTTTTTTTTTTTTTTTTTTTTTTTTTTTAATAATCTCCCCTCAAAGACTGAAGGTCTATTTGACGGAGGGGGCACGCCATAAAACTAAATAAATAAATAAATAAAATATAATGGGGAGGACGCCCAGGACTCACCCGATGCCGGCCCTAGGGATGAGGGATGATGAGGAAGGTGGGGGTGGGAGAGAGGGATGAAGGGAAGTGCCTCTATAAAATGACCACCAGTTTAAATATGAGCCGAGCAGTACGCGTCTGGAGACACCACGGAGTACGCCTACTGAGATGCCCAACTCGCGCAACTCAGTGGCACTTTTCCCGCACCACACTACGCGCCATGACAAGGTCGCAGCCATAACCCTGATGTTGTTGGGTTCCACTCCTTTTAGCTCTGACACTGCTTGCCGTAAATCATCTCTATCATACTTTCTTATCTTAGCCCGCCAGGTCTGCTCCATGTCCATGCTGCCATTAACAACCTGGACATCCAGGATAATGCAAGACCTGTCGGGCTTGACGGCAACAATGTCAGGCTTCTTGCCCTGGTCACTTGGCATGTGGTATAATCTCTCCCTTTCAACATCCCAGCCGCTGGATGACAGGGCACCTGCTATCTGCTTGGCGACCGCATCATGACGTAGGATGCGGCCCCCATGAGTTCGTGGACACTGCTGCACTACATGATACAGGTGTTCATTTCCACTCCGACAGGCACGGCAAAGGGTATCTGTCATCCCACGACTACCCCTTGAACACCGTACCGCTGTTGGCATTGTTGCCACATGGACGGCATGGAAGTTCCGGTAGTCGCGGGCCCCAATGCCCTCTGAAGCCCAATCCACCCATTGGGATGAGATAAGGTTTTCGGAGCACTGTCTGAGTTCTTTACCTTCTACTGACTCATGCAGCGCAGCAGCGAACTCAGCAGACGAACTGGGTTTTGGAGCAGATGGTGTTGCTCGGTCGCACCATGCTAACTGCTGCCTGACAAAATCAAGACCAGCAGCAACACGGGCGACCTCCCAGCTCGACCCCTGAAGGGCTAGCAGGTGCTGGCGGCACAGAGAAGGGATACATGCAGAGAGAGACACAATACCAAGCCCACCGGATTTGACCGGTGCATGGATATAGGCACTTGGGACACCAGGTGGGAACCTCAGCCAAGAGCGCACAGCAGAGCGGACTTCTCGATCTAATTCTTGCAGCCTCCCCCCCGTAAGCCTGCCAAAGACTAACCCATAGGTTAGCTTCGGCAGTAAGTACGTGCGGAGGAGGCGCAGCCTCTGCTGTGGCTTCAGTGGAGCCTTGGTAACGCGGGCTAGCGCTCTACCAAGGTCCACACGGCTGGCAGTGATGGTGGCCACCCCCATGAAGTCGACTCCAAGGTACCGCCAGACCTCCAACACAGATCGAGAAGGAATGGGGGCTTGTCCTATGACAAAACCCCCATCCACAACCTTCACTTTGTGTTGGCGACCCGACGGGACCAAGGAGACCGACCCACATTTATCGGGGTTGACCACAAGTCCACACCTGGATAGCTGCTTAGCAAATGCATTGAGGGCAATCTGCAAGCCCTCGCTGGCAGAAGCTCTTAGATCGGGGACGGATGTTGACATGGACATGCATGAGCAACGGATGAGAGAAGTACAGGAGGACGAAAAAGTACTCAACAAAGCTGCCGCCAGGGCTAGACAGGATCGGATTCTTAACTCTCTTCCCCAGAAACAGGCAAGAACCATCAAAAGGATCACGGAGAGCAATTCATCCGGGTGGCTGACGATTATCCCTCTGATGAAAGACGACCTGGACCTCTCACCAATGCAATTCAGAGATGCACTCGCAGTAAGGTATGGAAGGGAGCCAAAAGGGATGCCTAATCGGTGCGACGGCTGCAGTGAACCAATGAACCTTTGCCATGCGCTGAACTGCAAGAAAGGGGGCCAGGTCAAGCATGGTCACGACCAGCTCAGGGATCAGTGTGCGAGGATGGCTAATCTAGCATTTAACGTGGTTGGGATAGAGCCCGTGATGCAGGAAAACGACGATGGCACCCCACGGCTGGTCGCAGATCTGAAAATCCATGGTTTGTGGGAGGTAGAGAGGACGGCGTATTTGGATACTCGTGTTATTAACGCTGACGCTTCCTCCTACAGCTCGCAAACCTGGACTACAATCTCCCAGAATGCTGCCAATGCCAAACATAGAAAATACGATGCTGCAGCCGAAGACTTGAGAGGGTCATTTACACCCTTGGTAGTATCCTGCGAGGGCTCACTACACAAGGAGTACAACTGCTTCCTGAAGAGGCTCGCTACAGTCCTCGCAGATAAATGGTCCAAACCCTTGTCACAAGTGACCCAATGGATACGGGTGAGGACCCAGATGGCTGTTATCCGGGCAGTCTCCCTGAGAATCCGAGGGGCAAGACGTAAGGTCCGATGCCTTGGGCTTGAAGACGGAGCTCTCATGCCCCTTCAATGAAGAGAGAAATTGAACATCGGGAGTCCTTTCCGCTGAGGCAATATGCAGGCGGAAGAAAGTGGCTGAGCACCACAGAAACATGATTGTCATGATTGTCCACAGTTAATAAATCAAGATTTAAAAAAAAAAAAAGAAAAAAAAAAAAGATGTGAAACCTTCATTCTACAATGTTTTGCAATTATTTCCTAGTGTATATCAACGAGAAAAACGATTAGGTACAGTGAAATACAGTAAAATCGGGAACGAGACACCAGTCAACATCAAACAGCTGATATTTGCAGCGGCGAAAAAACGAACTGCTTTCCTTCCTTGAGATAATGTGGTTGGATGGATATGTTATGTCTTCATGCGTGGGCTAATTAGTATCCATGGCTCATCTTCAAAGTTTCTCTGCATTCAAGGTCACGAAACATTTCCTCGACCGTTTGCCATGGCTGGTGGCGTGGTAGTGGGGGTATGGTAATACTTGACCCCGCACTGACCCCCCACCACCCCACCGATCGTCGCCTCTCACTCTAAACAGTCCCGAAAAATTCATTTTTTTGAACTGCTTGCCTTGTATCGCCGGGCTAGTCGATCATCTTTCTATCTTTCTTATTCCATTCTCCTATTTAATCTAACTTCCTTGATAATAATGAAATAGTCCCTAAATATTATAAAAGTTTTCTAAAATTGGCTAAATATTACTTGCAAAAAATGAAAATATAGGAGAATCTCAATAAAATTAATTGATAAAAACGGAGTTGAGTAGAATGTTGTCTATTTCCACGAAAATAATGAGTTACAAGTTAAATCGATTTCGACGGTTAGGTCATCATCAGTAACAAACAATAACTGAAGGTACATCACAAAGAGCATAGCTTATATAGGTACAAGTGAAAGGGAGCTTGAATCCCATTGGTCGAGAAAGTGAAAGTCCTACCCAATCAGATAAGTGAAAGGAGAATGTTATTTTCTCAGAGAAGTGAAGGGACCTGGGAGGATCATCAAATGCCAATCAAAGCAGACAAAGTGAAAGGGGGCTCAAACATTGGTGAGGGTTACATTGTGAAGGGGAGACCAAGCTATTGCAAGAAGGAACCTATCAATGGTGAAACATGTTGAGGGACCACCTCATTCTAGAGATGGGCGAAACGGTTACATTTGCGTATTAGGTTCCACCGTTCCCGCTCTGGGTGGGTAATAGGTTCCAATAACCTGTTATTTATTAATAGGTTATCTCAGGGACCTTCTCAGAAGCTCATTCCGACATACCATTCCAAGGTATCGTTTTCGTGATTTCTACTTTTTGTTCCCGATAACGTTATCATGTTACATTGTTATTCCATTCCGAATTATCATTCCGTTAATCTCTAGTTTTCGTTTCCTACCTAAGTTGGGGTTTCTATCAACAATCAAAATAATCTTAAAGCTTCGTTGGGTTCTGTTAAAGATAAAATTAGCGTTCAAGATAAAAGTGGGGTTTATAAGCTGAAATGTTCTTGTGGGCTTGAGTATTGTGGTCAAACTGGTAGGAAATTTAGGGAAAGAATAAAAGAGCATGAGAAGGATTTCAGGGATAGCAAGGGTGATTCTGCTTTTGCGAATCACCTAAGAGAATCCAATCATAACTTTAGTTTTGATCTAACAAACGGACAGTACATAGAATTTCCTCATTTTTGCCCAAAGGGAGGTATGTTGGATGTGCTTGAAAAGTTCGAGATTCTTAAGAGTGATAGGTCTGGTAAATGTCTGAATGAGGTAGAGATGGGCGGTATTTAACGTAACAGTTAAAAATAACCTATTACCGGGTTTCGTTAATTCCGCTTGGAACCTATTACCAAGATAATCCTGTTACTAAATAACGTTCCAGGGAAGGCTCCAAAATGTGTGGAGCCAGAAGAATAGCTTGGGTTTTTTAATCGAAAAAGAGTGAAAATACACTAACACGTAAATATGTCGGGAATAACTTGATAGAAACCCCAACTTAGGTAGGAAACGAAAACTAGAGATTAACGGAATGATAATTCGGAATGGAATAACAATGTAACATGATAACGTTATCGGGAACAAAAAGTAGAAATCACGAAAACGATACCTTGGAATGGTATGTCGGAATGAGCTTCTGAGAAGGTCCCTGAGATAACCTATTAATAAATAACAGGTTATTGGAACCTATTACCCACCCAGAGCGGGAACGGTGGAACCTAATACGCAAATGTAACCGTTTCGCCCATCTCTAGAATGAGGTGGTCCCTCAACATGTTTCACCATTGATAGGTTCCTTCTTGCAATAGCTTGGTCTCCCCTTCACAATGTAACCCTCACCAATGTTTGAGCCCCCTTTCACTTTGTCTGCTTTGATTGGCATTTGATGATCCTCCCAGGTCCCTTCACTTCTCTGAGAAAATAACATTCTCCTTTCACTTATCTGATTGGGTAGGACTTTCACTTTCTCGACCAATGGGATTCAAGCTCCCTTTCACTTGTACCTATATAAGCTATGCTCTTTGTGATGTACCTTCAGTTATTGTTTGTTACTGATGATGACCTAACCGTCGAAATCGATTTAACTTGTAACTCATTATTTTCGTGGAAATAGACAACATTCTACTCAACTCCGTTTTTATTAAAATTGTTTTCCACAATCTCATCGCGAGTGATTTTATTCGTAAAATTAATTGATTTATTTTGCATATTTTTAGTAAGGCAAACGGTGTTTGCTATGTTTGCTTGGAGGAGACGCCCCTGAAAGGCGCGCTATTCAACTCCCGCACAGTCTGTCAGCCTGTACATTTCAACTACTTTGTTTTCGACTTTCATTACTTATTATTGTCTTATTATTATGTGTTATTGTCAATAATGGTTTGTCTTTTCAACCAAAAAAAAAATAAAATAAATAAATAACCGTGATACCGTGATAATAAATAATGTCGTGAAGAGCTACCTACCAACTCGCTCCTTGGCTCCCCTCTGCTTCGGAGTGCAGCTCTCTCGTCCTCCCATTTCTGGACCTGTTGGTTATCTTAGTAATGAATCTCTTAGTAACCCCAAGTAAAAAAAAAAAAAAAAAAAAATTATGAGACTTTTTTGTTGGAAATTCATCGTGGAATCCCTGAAGTTTGGATCTTTATGAAGGATACAATGGTCTGGTGGATGTTTTGAACCCCAAACTACTAAATCTATAAATCGACATTCCCACTGCAAAACCCTTGTAAGTTCCAATTTTTCCAAAAATAAGGATTTGAGCCTTTCCGATAGATTGTGCTCTTGTGTATAATGTCGCCAAAATCGGGCTATGGCTTCTCATTTCTTTTCTGTGGTGAAATGTAATAACCTGTAAGCCAGGTTCATAATATGAACCAGGTCATAATATGATAAAACTGACATTTTCAACGTATTATGTTGAAAATGTCAGTTTTGGTTTATTATTTCTAATAATAAGCCTATGTGATCGTATCGCAAAAAATTTTTATAACCCCCCCTCAAACTTTGTCACTTTACGTTTCAAGGTGCGTAGAATCCAAATTTGCGATGTCCGTCCGCCATCCCCCGTCCGCCGTCCGCGGCACTTTTCTTAGCAACACTGGACCGATTTGGTTCAAATTTGGTGTATGGGCTCCATTTGGGGTCTAGTTGTGCCCCGAAGCTTTTGGTTGATGTAGGTCACTTCTAAGGGGTGAAAATTAAGAGTTGAAATTTTCAAGAGTGCCCTAGCTCGAAAACTCTCGAAATAAAGGTATCGTTTTTTCACCAATTTTAAATAGTATTGAATTTTTAAAAATTTTTGAGTCCACCCGGAGCTCTGTAGGACAAACCGTTCAGTCCCTACGAGTACTTGAAGGTTTTCCTTCGATAAAACAGAATCATGAGTGTGAATCGCAAAAGAGGTCTAATCTCCATTCAAATTTTATCGGACTAAAATGCGATCGCTGTTCATTTCTTCGATTTGTATACAATTTTGCCTTCTGCGTAACCAGTAATCAAATTTCAATATGAAGCTTTCTATTTTTCCAATCGAATGTGAAGCGTTTAGTTCTTTCTAATAAAATTGATTGTGAAGGTGTGAAGCCAGTATGGTGTGGTAGGTAGTACCTAGCTGGTAGGTAAAAAAAGGTTGGTAGGTAAAAAAAATGTTGGTGGGTAAAAAACGCTGCAAATCATTGCTCAAAAGCTTCTTCATTCTTCAGATCACTGATCAGCTGAGTGAGCTCCGAAGCCATTTTCAGTCCTATTGAATGGAAGTGCTCTTCCAGGCGTCTCCAGCATTCGAGGAGATCTTCTTCACTCTTCAGATCACTGATCAGCTGAGTGAGCTCCGAAGTCATTTTCAATCCTATTGAACGCGGGAAGCTGAAATTTGAGAGGGAAGGTCAAGGGAGAATACAGATGGTGGTAGGTGCTATTGATGGAGAATCAGTGATCTATACAGAAGGGTGATCTATACAGAAAATAATAAACCTTTGAGCAATGATTTGCAGCGTTTTTTTTTTTTTTAGTACAGTATTCCTATTTTTTAGCCTGGCAGCGTCGCTAAACGACGCTGGAAGCTACCCGCCTAGAGTTGCTCTGGGTACGCTCCGCACCGGGTCAAGCTACCATGTCCTTCGCATAAGAATTATCAATCAGGAGAACTTTGCGCTCTGTACGCTCTCGTGGTACCTCTGCAGAAACATCTATTCCGGCAAACAACCGTGATCTGCATGCGTCGCCTGCTGATGACACTGCGGCAGAAGACTCATAATTGCTATTAACATTTTTTATATTGAAACTAATACTGGGCGGTCATGTTTTAGACTCATTTACAGGGGCGTGGATCATGCAGGGAGGGTCCGTCTCGAGATGAATGGGAGGGTCTATCTGGTGTGCCAGGTGAACCCGTATCATCTATTTCTAGAATCGCGGGTAACCCGACATGAACGGCGGTGTGTCGCCCCTTTTTACATTATGCGGCTGCCTCGCCCCATGATGGACAGGGCGATAGACCATCCTGAGGAGATTGTGGAGGACCTCGGCGATTTATTCGCCTGACATGTTAGTACTCAGTAACTTTGTGACCCTCTGCTTTTCATTGTCGTGTGTAAATAATACATCTATATCGCACAGTTTTTGTAGCGCGCTTTGTGCCTCTATACTGAACATTTTTTTCTGTTTTAGCAGTCTTAAAGTGACCGGTCTGCGCCGCGGCGAGCCCATCATCGCGGTCGGAGGCCGCCAAATGGTGCAGTGTTGGTGGGACCCTGCCCACATAGTGCCTCTCCACAACATCGAGCGGCACGAGCGTCGCTGTGCTCCAGCCGCACTTCCTCTACCTACTCTTCGTCCATGTCATAACCTAAAACTGCCGGATCCTACCCGTGTGTCTAAGAGTGTGATTTCACAACGAATGACGTACTGCGAAACCGTTTCTCTTCTCCATCACAAAGTTCTACAACAAACGTCAGATATCCATCTCAGTTCATCGACCACCCCATACAACGACCTTTATACTCGGTTGGTCCACTTGTACGTACCTTCGACGTACAAACACGTTCCAACGTTGCTCCAGCAACGAAAACAACGAAAACAGGCCACTCCAACACCTTCCTCACTATTTTCCAAATTACGATGCGAATCGTACGGTATTTTCACCTCAGATGTTACGAGGATGATGTGGTTGGCATCATTACCACCCCGTTTACAATTCTTCCTATCGCCATATCTAAATAATGACGACGAATTCCTCACAGCAGTAGCCGACACCCTATACGAAATCGGCAGGTATTCGGAAATCGACAGATGAACACCCCCTTCAGCCTGGGTCCAGCAGCCGTTTGTCTCTGGGAAACGCTATCTGTGCATAACAATTCTGTATATTTCTGTGTATATTTTGCTCTTACATGAACTCGCAGTACTATACCAATGTACAAACTCGTAGTCGTATAACGACCATATCATCGTATTTAGTATTTACTTTTTTTTACGTAATAAAAACGTGTCTTGAAATTGTGCTTTCTTCAATCCCAACACAAAAAAAAGAGGGCCAGGTTTACGAGGGCCTTACATTTTGGAGGTTGAGTTTGTTTAGATGCGCCACAAGGAAAATATTTATCTTCTACTATACGTTATTAGTTAACCCTAATAATACATTTTTGTAAAATCTTAATTTTTTAGTCACCTACCTACCTATGTAGAAAAATAACCACTTAAGCTGGGTTTCCCTAACATTATAAGTGGTTTTCACGAATATACTGCCGTGAGAAGGAAAAACAGCTTAAATGCTAAATTCGCGAGATTGGAAAAATTTGGTCAAAAGAGCTCAACTAGAAATTTTGTAGTGTAAATGTGGAAGGAAAACAGATTGTCTTTGATCGTTTGGAGGAGAACAAGCTTATCTTTGACGGTTAGCACGCCTTGGCCTGGTCTTTCGTAATTTAATGTGGAGGAAAACCACTCATCTTTACATAAGCTGTTTTTCCTCCAAATCGTTCGACTGGATCTTTCATGCTGAGCCGTTTTTTGCTTCGGCCAAGTGGTTTATCCTCCAAATTAACTCACTCCATTGGGAACATCAGATGTTTTCCCTGAATTTGAGAAGATATTGCTGAACACCTCCGACCCGTTCTTGTACGGAAGGTTCGCGAATGAGGAAGATGTCGTTCTTTTGTAACGCTTCGAACCGCTCCGCTGTGTCCATGAACTGTTCCTGTTCGTCACGGTTTCAGTTCTGCGATCGGTTGTTGAATGATCTACTACATTTACTAATGGATTGATGGGGGTATGTTCTTCTTTCTAGAAGATGCGAGCGCAGCAAGTATCCTGGTCACTGATCGATGCAGAAGGTAGAATCTACGCACCTAGCTATTTGTTTAGTTTATACACAGGCACAGAGGCGAATTTGTTCAAGATGGCCCTAAACACAAAAGTCAAACGGACATTTTCATTTTGGAGGACAAACGTTTTTCCGTTTCCGAAGGTGAAAACAAAACTTCCGCCACCTTAAACGTCGGATCCGAAAGCGCCCTAAATGGACAATTGAGTTGGAACCGAAAGCGCCTTGAATCTACAGTAGATACTAACCATCAACACACCCAGATTGGGCTTCTGCTACTGCCCCTTCAATATACGTATTGTATCCATCTCGAGGGATACACTGTGAGGCAGAACCTTATATTTTAGGCTGTAGTGAATTCCCATATAGTGTCCGTTTCGGGGATGCATTGAGTGGCGAATGTTTGCATAATGGATGCAACAGCAGGCAGAATCGAATCTATATATATATATATATAACTTAGGAATCCTTGGATTAATAATGTCTTTTTAAAAAGGTTTAACTGAACTTTATTGCGACGTGAACATAAGCGGAGCTGCGAGAGAACTGACTGATGGTCAGCAGAGCTGCTATTTATAATGTCGGGAGAGTCTGCTTAGGTCAGCAGAATGTACCGCAGGTAACTTCTCCCCCCTAAGATGAAAATTTGGGTACAAAATTTCGAAAAGTTGTGAGAGCAGCTAAAAAGAAAGTAATATTACAAAGACGAGCAGCTATGAGGCAATATTACATGAGAATAAGTACAATGAATGCACGGGTAATCATAACACATAAACATTAAAAGAACCCATATAAAATCACGAAAAATAAACACAAAACATGAACACAGGTCATATTGTTACAAAAATTGCATGTTACGTATTACACAAGACACGAACACAGACTATGATTACAAAACTACGAACATGATACATAAACATAAAACATGAACATGAACACATGTAATGAAGGTAAAAAAAAATATATAATTACAAAACTGTACGAACTGTAGAAAATATGGCGCATGGCGGGCATGTTCTTTTCGCACTGTGCGTTAGTTATGTAGAGATATGATTTCTACTGTGTTGGAGATATTGTATTACAACGTAAATGACGAATGAAGCTATCAGAAGGTACAACAGAATGGTCCAAAAGCTGGGTGTTATTAACGGCAAGATTTTGGAAGTTGGGACAGGCTGCGAGTCAGGGAGGTGGACTAGGTTCAAATCTAATCCTTTTAATTTAATCTCTGAATCTGGGTATTGCAAGGGTTGAAGTTGGAGGTCAAAGTTATTAATGATGAGGGGTTGTCCAGAAAGTTCTTTTCTTGAGGCGAATAGTGTTTGGTTGTTATACAAAAGCTGGTCTTTTCCGGGTTTAGCTAAGAAGATTCCTTGCAACTTACGAACCTCTGTCTCGTCGTCACGTACGATTTTGATGGTGTCTCCGTGAGGGAAGACGAGCAGATACTGACCTATTTCGGTAATCAGGTTTACGTAATTGTTCGGAATATTGAGTTTTACGTATTTGCAGGGAGTTGTGGTGCCTGATTGCAAGAATGAGGTTTCACAGGGTAGGTCGGATTTGGAAAACAGGTGGTTAGGGCACAGGTAGAGATGTCCGGGAGGGCAACTATGACGGAGTGTGATGATTTTGGAGTTAGACCGGGATTTAAGGAAGAACTTCTTTGATGGGATTATGGTAACGATTTCGGAGTTTTCTAATTGTGTGGGTAGCGGTTCAAGGTAGTACAGGTCGAATTCGTCTGGGTTGACTATGGGTATGTCGAGAAAATATACAATTTCATTGATTCCGATGAGGCATTGAACTTGTATATGAGATTGGATTTCGAAAAGATCTTTATCCTCATAGTTCAGGAAGCGATTTTGATAAAATTTTGACAATCGGCGAAGTTCTGCTCTGAGGACATGGGAGTCGATTATGCTGGGATGAAGTTTGCCTAATTTGCAGAATGTGAGTGAATTTTCAATATCCTGGAGGGTATTTAACATGAGGGTAGAGATTATCTGAAAATGCTCTAAGACTATGGTAATTTGTTCGGCTCTCCCTATCTTTAAAGTTATGTAGTTAATGCGTTGAAGTTCCTTGAGGATTTCTTCATTATTATGGTCTATTATCTCAATTGTCTTATTAAAATTTTCTTGGATTCTTTGGTTAATTGAATATTGGGAGTTGATTTGGGTTTGAAGTTCCATTTGCTTGTCGGAAAGGTGGTTTATTATATTGTTATATTTTTCCTCATCTTGAGCATCTAAATTACCGGTAATAAATTTAACTAGGGATCCTAATCCGTTGACCAACCCTCTTTTAGATCTGTTCCCTGATGGGGTTATTATGATGTTGTCTAGTTTTTGATTTATTAATTCGAGAGTGTGGTTGAAGGTGGATAATGCAATTAACGTCCTGTCCTTGGCGATAGAGTTGTTACGTATGTCTAGTAAGAGTTGTTCGTAATTTATTCTTAAGAAGTTCAGCTGTTTGATGAAGTTGGTTAAGTCATAGTAGTGTGTAAGTGTATGGTATCCTTCCAGTACTTTAGCTGGTTTCAGTTTAACTGCGAGTAGTCCGGGATTAGTAGTTATGTCGGTCAGTTCTGATCCTGTAGTCAATAGAGGAAGAGTGACCAATGGGAGAACGAGTTTGAGCATTGCGGTTATTCTGAAACATGAAAATGGTAATCTTTGTGGTTATTCACCTTTACGTTCATTTCCTTGGCCAAACTTCAGGCCAAGACAACTTTCCGTCAATGATTTCTTGACACATGAGTTTCCGGATTGAGGGGATCGAAGTTGGGTCAAGATTTATTTTATTGGATTGGGCGAGTGTTTTAGCGAATTGACAGGCAAACACACCACAGTCATCGGAATTTTGTTGTCTCGGAAGGTCTGTTGGTGTGATTGTTGTCCAATCATCAAGATCAAGAGGGCATCCTCTTTTCTGGGTATGTTCTGAAACTAAATAGTTTTTTATCGAGGCAAGGATATCAGAACCATCTAGACCCAAAGAGTCGAGATAGATGATCTGTTTCTCGGCCACCCGAATTACTACTAGTCGCCAGTGGTTCGATTTGAAGATTGGGAAATTGATGATGTTGTACGAAAAGATGTCGGATTTTCGGGCGTGGGCTTTTACTCGCTCGTAGCCTTGGGCTGCGAAGGAAACGTAGAGAAATGAGCTGAATGAAAAGGTTGTGGGGAGATGAGGGTTATTGCGGCTGTGAAGGTCAATTAGTTCCATATAATAATTTATAATATTGTCATTCAATCAATTTCTGTCTTTAAGCGTTAGTAAGTCTGCTCTGGTTATGTCCAGTCCGAATTTTGAAATGAGTTTTTCCGTTTGGTTTAATGTCTCGTCCCATGCTGTGTTGATGTCGAGTTTACAAAATCTGCGTGGTCGTTTCACATTGGACAGGTGAATTTTTTCCTTGGTGTTGTGATGTCTGGGGTATATATGTATAAGGGCCGTTTTTAGAGTAGAGTCGACTTCTTTAACTTGCTCTTTATTGTATTTTGCTTTAGTTTTTGACTGTTTTTGGACTGTTTTCACGTAAACTTCAGAGGGAATTTTCGGAGGATCTTCACGGCTATCATTTCGTTTGTTGATAAGATCTTCTTTCGTTTCGTGAAATTTATTTTGTAAGTGGGCGTAGAGAATTTTAAGTCGTTCTTTATGTTGGTTTAGGTAATTGTTAGCCAATGTACGGTCAATGTCGACATCGAGCAAGGTTTTATTGCCGATATGACCATAAAGTAGTTCGAACGGGGTGAGTTTGGAAACTGAGTGAATCGAATTGTTGTACGCGATGAGCGCATAGGAAACTTTAAACTTGGTGGTGGCTTTCTTGAAGTCGGTCTGATTGTTGAGGATTCGAATGTGTTCGATGAGGGTGGAGTGGAAGCGTTCGATGATTCCATTAGAGTCTGGGTGTTGGGATGAGATATAATGAATATTAATTTTGTGCATAATCATGAGTTCTTTAACTAATGCACCGTGGAACTCGGGGCCGTTATCAGCTACGATGTTGTTTGGAGTACCATGATGGGAGAAGAATTGCATTAATGCATTAACTATTTCAATGCTGTTTGATGAGTTTAGATTGTATGCTTGTGCATACCTGGAAAATGCATCGATTATTGTCAGAAATTTGGAACCGTCTATGGTCAGTTTGTCGATGTGAAGGGTCTCCAGAGGACGTGATGATGTAGGGGTGACATTATATTTGATCTTTAGAGGGTTTCTATCATATTTGCATTTGAGACAGATTTCGCAGTTGTTAATATATTTCTGGATCGACTTGCGCATGTTGGGCCAATAATATTCGCGTTTAAGATGTTCGTGTGTTTCATCGATACCTCGATGGTTATTACTTCCTGAATGGTAGTCGTTTAATATCTTATCTATTTCGTTCTCCATAACTACGTCTTTAATTAGTTTAGTGTATTTGGTAAGGTTAAGTTGGGAATGGGTAAAATTCTTCATTACGATTTTCACAAATCTTTCGTAAATGTCATCCGAAAAATAAATTCCATAGTTAATTTTAGGTTGTACAAATTCTTTGATGAAACTGATTACATCCTTTTCGAGATTGAATTCTGAAAGGCAAGCAGTTATTCGTTTCTTATTGCCAAATAATGTATCTATTTTTACTGTTTTGACAAGAGGTCGTTTGGTTAATTTCACTATGATTTGATTGGTGCAATAATTTATAGGCTCTTCTCGGATTGGGATGGAGATTACGCTGTTTCCAATGAAGTTGGAATGAACAGTTTGATCTGACCGTGAATCATCTGCTGATGAAACGGAAGGTTGTACTGAGTTTTCGACATTCGCAATCATTGAAAGTTTGTCTGAGTTATCGTTTTCGGTTGGCAGGTTTTCAATGGTTGGTGGGGTACCGGGTTTAGTTATTACACCGATAATATCGTTAATCGTTCTGGGGCTTAGTTTAAGGTCCTCGTATTCGGTCAAGATGTCGTCAATTGTTGTGTCATTTGGGTCATCAACTATGTGTTCCGAAATTGCTTCTTTTATGATTTCGTCAAGTTCGTTGTTATTGAGGATTTCTACCCGAGACAAGGCATCAGCATTGGAATTGAGGGAACCTTTTTTGTATTCAATTTCGAAGTCATAAGCTTCCAATTTGTTCCTCCATTTAAACAGTTTTGAATTTGGTTCTTTCAGACTAAATAACCACTGAAGAGGTCGGTGGTCGGTGAAGATTTTGAATTTCTTTCCAAAAAGGTAGGGACGAAAATAACCAACCGCATAAACAATTGCAAGTAGTTCTTTTTCGATTGTCGAGTATCTTTGTTCAGTATCACAGAGGGTGCGGCTTGCATACGCTACTGGTAGGTCAGCACCATTAACGGTTTGGCTGAGGACCGCTCCAAGAGCTACATTACTCGCGTCTGTAGTGAGGTGGAACTGTTTAGAAAAATCTGGATATTGCAGGATTGGGTCGTTAATTAGCAGATTTTTACATGTTTCGAAGCATTCTTGATATTCTGGATCAGAGGGGTCAATTTTAATACCTTTTTTGAGGCATCTGGTCATTGGTTTTGTTAGGCGGGCAAAATCTCTTATAAATTTTCGGTAGTAACCTAATAGACCTAAAAATTGTTTAATTTCTTTAGAGGTTTTGGGAATCGGAAATTTTTGGATTGCTTGGATTTTGTCGGGATTAGGTTTCACTCCTTCCCTGGTGATTACATGACCAAGGTAGGCTACTTCACGTTTTAGAAACTCGGTTTTGTCGAGCTGGACTTTCAAGTTGGCTTTCCGCAACCTTTTAAACACTTCTTCCAGACGTGTTAGGTGCTCTTCCAAACTTGTGCTAAAGACGATAATGTCGTCTAAGTAGACACAGCAATATTCATTGGCAATGCCTCGCAGGATGTTGTCCAGAGTTCTCTGAAACGTGGCGGGGCTATTGCGCAACCCAAAAGGTAACCTTACAAATTCAAGATGGTAATTCGGGATGCTGAAAGCGGTTTTTGGGACGCTCTCAGGGTCCATTTCGACTTGATGGAATCCTGATTTTAGGTCAATGCAGCTGAAGTACTGACATCTTCCTAGTTTATCAAGGAGTTCTGAGATTTGAGGTAGTGGATACTTGTCTTCGATTGTCTTTTCATTGAGTTTACGATAATCGATGACTATTCGGAATTTCTGTTTCCCGCTTGCATCAGCTTTTTTCGGAACGATCCAAATAGGTGCGTTCCAGGGACTTTCAGAATGTTGGATGATGTTTTGGTCAAGCATTTCTTGGATCTGTTTGTTGACCTCGGCCTTATAAATTTCTGGAAATCTATAATTTCTAGCATAGATCGGGATTTCATCTGTCGTTCTAATTACGTGTTTGACATTGTTGGTAAAAGTTAGTGGTTCATCGTCCTTATGGAAGATGTCCGAATATTTCGTGACTAATTTGATTATGGCAGTCTTCTCTTCCTCGTTCATATGGTCGAGTCTAAGTCTGCTCACGTCAAATTTGAAGTTAAAATGTTCAGTAATATAGTTATGTAGGTTATTGTCAGGAATGTCTCCTATCTCCTCAACTGGGAAAGGTTTCAACTGTACGAAACGATAATCATGCTCTAGAGGATTGAGTACCCTTAGGTGTGTTTCACTGTCTACTATATTGACTAAACATTGAGGTATTTCGAGTTTGCCAATCTTAGTGTGAGGGATGATTGCTTCACCGTTTTCTATGTTTTTTACTCTGATTTTTATTTGCTGGATAGATCTCGAGGAGATATTGAAAGTTTGTGCTGATTCTACTCCTAGATATTTTAAAGGTATGGAGCATTCCGGGGGTTTTAAAACATTGTGGGCTAAATCTATGGAGGCGTTGACGATTTTCAAGTTATCAAGGCCAATCAACATATCAAATTGTTTATGAAATTTGAAAATTTTAAATTTGAGATTAAGGTTCTTTGTTTTGAAAAGTTCACCACGTGGTACATAGGTACTATTATTAGACTTGGAAGTGCCATGGGCTGTACGAATCCAGAAGGGATCGTTGTGAATCTTTTTTGGGAAAAAGGTTTGGGCGATTTCGGGGTTAATAAAGCTGGCTGTACTTCCTGTGTCAATCAAAATTTTTAAATTGTGTTTTGGGAGTAGGATGAATGGAAGTTCGCTAAGAGTTTTTTTTTGGAGATATTCATCAGTTCGATGATTGGTGGCCGAGGCTGTCCACCTCTAAAAAAAGATCCTCAGAATCTTCATCTTTGGTCCCAGAAGGTTCCTCTGTACCCTCAAGTGGTTCGTCAATTTCCGAACCTTCCGATTCGGGTTCGATATTGTGGTAATTCGGGTTAGTGGTTTGCCAAGACATTTTTTGGGGATATGTTTGACTCTTAGATTTGAACGGCGGAGGGTTGCTTCTGGGGTTTTGTGGGAGTTTATTGGCATTTTGGACTGGTTGACCTTTTTGAAAGTTTTGGGGTTTGAAATTGGTAGAAGGTTTGATGTTGGTAGAATTTTGGGGTTTGGAGTGGTAGGAGTTGGTTGGTTTAGTAGCTTGGAAAGCTGTTTTCGGTTTGTTGCTGGTACATAGTAATTGATAATCGTTCGTCATCCAAGCTAGGGCAGTATTAAGATCTGCTGGTTGACGTGTACGAAGAATAGAGCCTAATGGTTCTTTCAAGTGTAGAAGAAGACAGCGGAGGGCCATTTTATCATAATGATCTATGAGAACCTCAAAATATTCAATTTTGTGATTTATTAAATAGGCCGTTATTAAATGGAGGATTTTAAGAATCCTCTTGTGAAAATCGAATGGTGATTCGCTGTCGGATTGCCTTATTTTAGTCAGTTCGATTCCCAGAGTATAAATGTCTCTTTTATCGGAGTAGGCGTTGATCAGCGCCTCTCGGATGTCCTCATACGTTCTAGCATGAGCGGGGACACTATTTTTGGCAGGGGGATGAATTTTTGATTTAATTGCTGCGATCAGCATAACATTTTGAAAGTCGAGCTCGTCGTTATGATTATAGAATCGAGCGGCTAATTGCTCGGTGATTTCCAGAAAATAGTGCAGATGTTCTGGTTCACCTTTGAACACTGGAATAACCTCCATATGTTCTTTCTTTAATTTTTCTCGAGGGGTTTCGTTATTCATTACAGAAGTATTTCCTGCCTCGCCAGCCTCCACCACCCTCAGATTACCAATCAGCTCGACAACCTGGGTCATCTGAGAACGTATTTCTGCTAATTGATTGCCTTGATCGATTAGGGTGGCTTGCTGTGCTGCTTGGGCAACCCCTTGAGCTACAAGTTGGTTGTGGAGATCTTCCATATCTTCCTCGGGAATAGTACGAAGGGTACTAGGACCAGGTATGGGGATAGGAGGAAGTTGTTCCGGGATTTGGATCCTCCTAATACTGGGTACTAGACCTAGTTTAGAATGAAGGTAGTTCCTAAATTCTTTCGGAATGGTGGTTAATTTTGGTCTCTAAGTTAGAAAAGAAATTTGGTCTAACGCAAAGAACGAAAAGAACGCAACAATAGGTCTGAAAAACGAAACCTAAAAAAAAAATGTGAACTTGAGTTCTAATTAAGATTAGGTGTGCGTCTTGAAGGGTCGACTCGCTCGGAGGTCGAGATTACAGATGAGAGATGGACGAGGTGTCCGGTTCCAGGCAGCTTATCGGTAGATAAGCTCTCCACGTGTCCGCGAGGGTGAGCAGACGGGTGATAGTTTTGTTTTGATTAAGTTGAAGTTGCAAATCTGACGATTCTTCCCCGGCCAAAGTGGGTTTTCAGGGTCGAAAGGTAGATGCAAAACTAGGTGCAAAGTACTGTGTTTCTACTTTGACTGGTGTGCGAGGGTATGCACAGAATAGGTAGATACTTATAAATTCGCTGGGTGTGCGAAGAAGTACACGACGTCGTACGAGGGTGTGTACAAATTCCGTCGTGTGGAGAAAAAAAAATGAAAATTTCGCAAATTAGGAATTGCGTAAAATTTTGGTAGGCGTGCGAGGGTGTGCACGGGAGAGTGAAATTGATGTGCGAGGGTGTGCACAAGGCCGTACAAGGGTGCGTGCGGACTTCGAGATCGATTGAAAGACGTTGGTCCAGTAAAAATTGATTTTACTTACAAGACAACCATGGATCTCATTAGGAAGGCTTGCAAGGAGTTCTCTGCGCCGGTGTTGAGTAAATCTCCGTGTTCTCGTGGTTCTTTCACTGGACACTTTCACTGGTTGAAAATTTGGTGATGTGCACTCAACAAATTTAGAAACGCGTACAAAACCGACGACTGCGCCACTTAGGAATCCTTGGATTAATAATGTCTTTTTAAAAAAGGTTTAACTGAACTTTATTGCGATGTGAACATAAGCGGAGCTGCGAGAGAACTGACTGATGGTCGGCAGAGCTGCTATTTATAATGTCGGGAGAGTCTGCTTAGGTCAGCAGAATGTACCGCAGGTAACTTATATAAACCAAGAATCGAAAAAAAAACTCTACAACAAATTGCAACACCATTGGTCCTTTTCTTAACCACACCTTAAACTGAATGATTTCTTTGAAAATTCGCTCATTAATTCATGCTGCATGAATGGACTTTTTACAAACTAAGAATGGCCGTTTTTATTTTTAAGTTGATTAATTTCCGAGATTTTGTTTTACCTTCTTACCTTACGAATTTCTTTAATATGGGTAGGTGCTCTAGATTGAATTCCATCATCCAGGTGCACGGCTCATCAAAAAATGTTATTGAATCGCTAAAAGTGTCAGGTGCGAGGCTCTGGAATTCGCTTCCTCTGGGGATTCGTTCCCTTCCGACGTTGACACGATTGCGGCGTGCTTTGGTGGCGCATTATGAAAGCTGACTTTTCCTTCTCTTCCTTTCTTTGATTTCCTTCCCCCTCTTTCTCTATTTCTTTCCCCCTCTTTCTCTATTTCCTTCCCCCTCTACCTATCTCTATTTCATTCCTCTCACTCTCTCTCTCTTTCTATTCCTTTACTCAATTACATCCCCCTTCGCTTATTTTAATAATTTTCTCACATATGTACCATAAAAGTATTCTTATTTTATATGTTTTTTAATTTTTATAATTCTAATTTCGGCAGTGGCTTTATTTCATTAATGTTAGCATGTTGCATTCAATGGGACCAATGTCCTTTGCTTCACGTAATTTGTTATAAATAAATAAATAAATAAGAAATATCTGCGAAAAAACAACGATTTCTTATTGAATAGGGGGGGGGGGGGTGGAAAGCTGGTATCGTTGAAAGTCAATAATCGATTATTTGTAGTATCGAATCAGCTGATTGTGAAGGCGCGCCATTTAACTCCCACACAGTCTGACAGCCCATACATTTCAAATACTTTGTTTTCGACTTTCATTACTTATTACTGTCTTATTATTATAGGGGTATTCATGGTCTGATTCGATCGTCGAATTGTCGTATATCGAATCGTCGTAAACTCGAGGGTCTCATGAGGCTCCCACATTTTCTCCCGTCGAATCGTCGAAAATCGAATGAGGAATTTCACCATGTCGGAATTTCCTATTTTTGACCCCAAAATCGGATTCAGCACCTCGAAAAACCCCTACGGCAAACTTTCAGCCCGTACGTCCTAATTTACGAATAAACAAAACAGTGTAGAAAATACGAACGTTTAAAAAAAACCGGGAAAATGACGTCATGCTGGAATAGTTCATTTATGGCCGCTTGAAGCGCTGAGATCGAGAAATCTATAGTCCCCAGATGCAAAATTTCACGAAACAGTAAAGTTCGAAATCGAAAAACTGAAGAAAAAATAGAAAAAACAACATGGGGAAAATTAGGTTTCCAATGTTTTTGTTTGATAACTTTCCTCTTAGGAAACATGATTTCGTCGTCCCAATGGGCAACACTGGGAGGAGACGGCGATCCAAACAGCCCAATCAGCAAGCGTTCCCGCTGCACGACCGTTATCCCGGTTAGTTTTGAAATCATAAATTTTGATTGTCTCCCAAAAATAACAGGAGACTTATTTTCCGAAATCAGCCCGATTTTCATCTATTCCACACCATTAACTATTCAGGAAAAATGCAAACAGAATTCGGTGAAATTCCTCATTGTGAGTAGCGCTCCTTGCAGCATCAGACGATAACCAAGTCAGTGTCAAAAGAATAGAAAAAGAATAATTAACTTTTAGTTAAAAAGTGAGAATACCCCAGAGGTTCCTAATAAAATCATTAACAAAGCTCCTAGTACACGAACGAAAAAATCTACGGCTAGAATTAAAAAGTCCATTCATGCAGCATGAATTAATGAGCGAATTTTCAAAGAAATCATTCAGTTTAAGGTGTGGTTAAGAAAAGGACCAATGGTGTTGCAATTTGTTGTAGAGTTTTTTTTTCGATTCTTGGTTTATATAGATGTGTATGTATACATATTTTTTACATGCTTTTACACCAATAATCGACGTCCCGGAAGACGTGAAATCACTGGGCTGAAAGCTGAATCTGGGAGCCCGAGAAGCGTTCTGATTGGGGAAGCTCCAGGACGTAGTTAAAGATGAGTGCGACAGATGGCGTTCATGATCACTTGTTCCCAACCTCATCACAACAAGTCACCTTGTTTATCACATATTTTTCTCCTTGGTGCGTTACCTGCTGCATCTAAGTAATTAATTTAATAACATTTAGTTATATTCGCGATATGTACGAAAAAATCGTGCGATTTTCAATAATACACTCGGTTTTAAACGTTTCTATCGGTGGCAGTTGTCGATTAAATATTTGAACGAGGACTCGTTTTTTTTTTTTGCACATGAACTCATAGAGTGCTACTGCATTTCTGGTTACAACAAATATACGCACGTATTCATTATATATATATATATATAGCTACAAACTTTTCTTAATTTTGGACAATTTTCATTTTTGAAAAAAGCATTCATATCAGAAATTTTGTGCTGAATCCGAATATACCATAAATTACCATGATTTTCAATGTAAAAACCACAAAAAACGGAAAAAACCCATTTTTTTGGAGTTTTTTTGAATTTTGGACCACTTTGGATTGTCCAAAATTGCTGGTTAACGAACTTGACCTATGGTTTGTTGTTACAAACATTTTGGCAAAAACTAAAAAATTTTTTTTAAACAATTACTCAAGTTATCGTCCGGAATGACACATATATATATATATATACATATGATTTTTGGAAAAACTTCAGGGATCGTTTCAGAATGTTCCAAAACGGATTTCAGTGTGAAAATTTTTCGAAAAAGTCGATTCTAAAAATTTTGAGGCCATTGCAATAGCTTCATTTTCTTTGAAAATTCGCTAAAAGGATCATGCTTCAGACTTCTGAATGGGTACCTACCGACGAGGAGTCTTGTCTCAAAGAAAAACCCTTGCTACTTCCGTCACACAATTTTGAATGCATTTTGATACATATCTCATGGCTGAAACATGTTCGATGCTAGAAAGGAGAATGTGCTAAGCTCGCTTTAATGCCAGCAAGCAACATTTTTCCACTTCTCCAGCAGACCATAAGATGGTCGCGTTTTTCCTTAGCCGCTTGGGTGGCTCAGCTCCACTCATTTAATCGAGAAAAAACCCATTTCGAACAGAATAAAAAAGAAATAAACGAACGGAAAAACAGAATAAAAATTAAAAAAGGTGTTAAAAGAAAAACTCAAAATGAAAGGACGAGAAGATCTGTTTGTTGTTGTTATGATAGTTGCTTCGCACAACGGCCGCTAGCGCTAGGGTTTGTAATTCGACGTCGAATCTCGTAATTCGACGCCTTCAGCCCGTCGTAAATCGAATCGTCGTATTTGCCGGTGCGCATGCGCATTGACTCCCGTCGAATCTCCAAATTCGAAGATTCGACGATTCGACGTCGAATCTCCCGGAACATGAATACCCCTTATGTGTTATTTTCAATAATGGTTTGTCTTTTCAACCAAAAAATAAAATAACGCTTCTGTGTCGTGAAGAGCTACCTACCACCTACCTCTCCTCTGCTTTGGAGTGGAGCTCTCTCGTCCTCCCATTTCTGGACCTGTTGGTTTTCTGAATCTCTTAGTAACCCCAAGTGAAAAAAAAAAAAATAAAAAAAATTATGAGACTCTCTTGTTGGAAATTCATTGTGGATTCTCTGAAGTTTGGATCTTTATGAAGGATGCAAAGATAGTCTGGTGGGTATTTTGAACCCAAACTACTAAATCTACAAAAAAGTACTATAAAATTTTAGTAGTGTTTTTCCTTGTTTCAGGTATGTAAATTCTCAATCCAAAGGATCAGTGGACGCTGAGCAACCGATGTACGCGTGTGCGGCGGTGCTTGCCTCGAGCAAGTGAGTCGTTCAGAACTTATTATTGTATCAGTTCTTCTCAACACGTTGCCTCAATTGGCATAAAATCCGACCACACAAGCGATGCGATTTTGTGGGACTGGTGTAGCTAGGGTCGCCCGTTGTTGGAATTTGAACTGACTTTTGCGGGGGTCGTGGGTTCAAGTCTTATCGCCAGCAGTCTGGGGCTCTCATCGCCCCCCTCGTCCCTACCCAGGGCGGTGAGGCAATCGGAAGCCATGAGCGAAATCAACAGAATACATTTTGATTTTCCCTTTGGAAGACAGCTGATGACGTCTGCAACGCCAGGAATGGCAGTCGGACGAAAATCCAACCTGAAATGGTCGGTTGTTTACTTTACTTTTTGCTTCCGAGTCTACCGAGGTAGCGGAAGCTTTGTTTTAACTTTTCAAGGACGAAAAAAAAGTTCTCCAAAATCAAAATTTTTACTCGCGTTTTGCGTTTTAAACCTTTCTGAACAAGTTTGGTTCCGTGTCTGTCTGTCTGTGTGTGAGTCTGTCTGTCTGTCTGGCCGTATGTCTTTGAGTCTGTCTGTGTGTCTGGCCGTATGTCTTTGAGTCTGTCTGTGTGTCTGGCCGTATGTCTTTGCGTCTGTCTGTGTGTCTGGCCGTATGTCTTTGAGTCTGTCTGTCTGTCTGGCCGTATGTCTTTGAGTCTGTCTGTGTGTCTGGCCGTATGTCTTTGCGTGTGTCTGTGCGTCAGTGTGTCTGTCTGTCTGTGTGTCTGGCCGTATGTCTTTGAGTCTGTCTGTCTGTCTGGCCGTATGTCTTTGCGTCTGTCTGTGTGTCTGTGCGTCAGTGTGTCTGTCTGTCTGTGTGTCTGGCCGTATGTCTTTGAGTCTGTCTGTGTGTCTGACTGTGTGTGAGTCTGTGTGTCTGTCCGTTACATTTTTCATCCGAATTTGATGAAATTTTCTAGGATTGTCCAGATTAGCGTGTAGATGGTCCCCTATGAGGGTAGTGAAAGGTACTTAGAGATTGGTGTTTTGAGATTAACTACTATGCATCGGATCATCTATACAGCAGAGGTTATGGATACGAGGAAGCCAAGTGCCACACCCACTTGGCAGACGTTTTACCATGCTTCCACGCATAGAAACCAACCGATTTCGAAAACTCGTTGAGCAATGCCAACCATAAGTATTTTCAGCCCATTTGAACCCCTTTCTGAATAAATTGTTGACGATAGTATTAACAACCACTTTCAGAATTATACAGAATGTTGATTTGACAACATTATGTGGGTTGCAACAACACATTGGAGCTCCATTACCAGGAGAGTCTAGCCCCCAGAAAGTGTTGTCGGGTTTCAGCGCTACCTACCGCCACTTCAACGAACTACCATTTCTGATATCTTATCAGGTGATCACGCATTACCATCGCTCTTCTAACTTGCAGTTATCCCCAGATTACAATGTAGCAAAGAAGAACAACACAGCAATTGAAAACAACACAAAAATGCAATATCAAGTTCCTTTTCTTCGCTATTTAAAAAGGCAGGGAAATAAAGCCGCCAAACTTAGAAATTAGAGTGGTAAATTCGAGGTAAGCCTACTTTTCAGAAATGCTGCTTGACCACGCTCACATCGAGCTGAAAAAGGATAATAGTTCGCTGAAGTGGCGGTAGGTAGCGCTGAAACCCGACAATACTTTCTGGGGGCTAGACTCTCCTTCCATTACCCTACCCGGCCAGTGTAGAGCCAACTTGTTCTTTTGGCGATATTACCCAGCTTGAGTAGGTGATTTTTTTTTTTTTTTTGTTACGGAAGTGGGGAAACTCTTTAAGAGCGAAGGGGGAAGTCACCCCAACAGTGTTGGACTCCCCATGAATTGGGGCTACCAACTAAAACCCCACTCCCTCTGCTTAGGACTCACCCCGGGACCACTTGTACAGTATTACTTCAGGGTGAGCCCTTTTTTTGTGCCAAATGGCTGCTCCTACTTCTGGTCTCCTTCAATTGTATTCCTCATCTTCTTCCTCCCATCTTCCATCCAGCTTTTTTGCTTTGAGGACTGATGTGACGAATACTGCCATTGCGTCCCAGCTTGACTTGTTCTTATCATCTCATGTATGATTGTCTGTGGACGCAATGTTCCAATGACCTCCTCAGCACACCCCCTCATACCCTCCCATTGAGGACATGTGAAGAAGGTGTGGCAGACATCATCCTCCTCTATCCCACAGTATCTGCACTGTGGGTCAGTGACTTTCCCGATCTTTACTAGGAAGGAGCGGAAGTATCCATGCCCTGAGAGGAATTGAGTCAGGTAATAGTTCACCTCTCCGTGTTTTCTCTCCAACCAAGACTTTAGATCGTCGATTATGAGGGCTGTCCACCTTCCACGGGTTTCACAGACAAGGTCTGCTTGCCACCTACGGATGGTCTCCTCCCGCTCTTCCCTCTTTACTATGGTAATTGTCTCTGCCTTCCTCATTCTTATCCTTTTGCGCTCCAGTGCCTGGTGGTATATTGGGATAGTTCCCGCTATCACTTGTGATGCTGGACCTGAGACAGTTCTAAATGCACTACTGATTCTCAGAGCTCCTCTCCTCTGTACAGCTTCCATACGTGCCCGGTACTTTTGGTACCTAAGGGAGTCTGCCCACACTTCTGCTCCATACAGCATAATTGAATCTGCAGTTCGCATAAGGAGTCTCCTCTTAGCGGGTGATGGGCCCCCTAGATTTGCCATCAGTCGGCTCAGCTTATTTACAATACCTGCAGCCTTATCTGCTGCTCCACTGATGTGCCTCCAGAAGCTTAGTTTCCCGTCCAGCATCACACCAAGGTAGCGAATGGCTGGAGAGGTGATGATTTCCTGTCCATCCACATTCATAGGTATAGATCTCTCAATTCTCGCTGTGGTTAGCAGTACAATTTCCGTTTTTTGGATCGCCAGTGACAGTGTGTGTGCTTCCATCCACTCCATCACTCTGCGCATTGCCTGATTCAGCTTAAACTGGAGGTGTTCCATCCTTCGAGCTCTTATCACCACCACCAAGTCATCAGTGTAGCCAATCAGTGTAATTCCTTCGGGCATCTCTACCCGAAGAATCCCATCATAGTTGATGTTCCACAGATCGGCTCCCAAGACTGAACCTTGTGCCGCTCCTGAGGTAATTCTTCTCTTTTTGATGCCCTCTTTTGTATCATAAATGAGTAGGTGATGGCATTGAGAACTATCTTCCTTCTTTCCTTTCCACCTATTCCTACCATCTGCTTCCTAGTCTATCAAGGAATACCAAAATCAAAATTCTACATTTTGGTCTTTTCTGGATGATTTTGCTATTACATTTCATCCATTTTCGCTGAAAATGTTGACAGTACATGTGGCGTACAGGAACAGATTTGGGAGCTGAAGGAATTTGAACTTGTTTTAAGCTCTCCAGCTCAACTTCCTGTTTTCCCACCAGAATTTATGATCCAACTGATTCGATTCACAGGTTGAAGAGAGCAACTATAGACAAGAACCACCTCAAAGAGAACTGCCGAGTGAAGTGGACGACGGTGCAGAAATTGTCGGGAGAAATGGCGGAGCTCGGGAAGTCGTCGAAGGAGAGCAGGAAACGGAAGGTCGGGCTCGACCCGTCCGCCATTGCCGCGGCCATAGGTGAGCCCTGGATACCGCTAATTCGTCATTATAGCATCCATGCGTCGTCATTACGAACGTGGGTTAAATATAATCTAACTCTGCATCTCTTCCATATGCAAATAGAGCCAAATAATAATGCATACAGCTAGAAACTATAAAAATTCGAATTTATTAGTCGCATCAAAAATGTGGTTCAAGATTCATCATTAAAGGCTCGGCCACACAGAACCCGGACAGCCGCGGCGGACCAGAGTTAATTTTTTCGAACCCTGTCTTCTGTTCGGAATTTTTTCTCGAACTCTTATATTATCTGTCATTATTTATTAATGACAGAAAACGAAGCAATAGCCCAGTAAATTTAACGCGGTATTTTTTTTTTTTTCCGAGTCTACCAAGGTAGCGGAAGCTTTGTTTTCACTTTTCAAGGACGAAAAAAAAAGTTCTCCAAAATCAAAATTTTCACTCGGGTTTTGCGTTCTAGACCTTCCTGAACAATTTTGGTTCCGTGTCTGTCTGTCTGTCATGAATTCCTTGTAACGCGCATAACTATACGAAGTTATTGTCCGATTTCGATGAAATTTTCAGGGATTGTGCGGGTTGGTGTGTAGACGGTCCCCTATGAAAATCATCATCCCCAGCCTGATAGAAGCGACTGCGCATGCACAAACGTGAATTCCTTGTAACGGCCATAACTTCTACATTTTCAATCCGATTTCAATAAAATTTTCAGGGATGTTACAGATTAGTATTTTGATGGTCCCCTATGAAAATCACCACCTTCGGACTGATAGTAATCACCGCGCATGCGCAAACGTGAATTTCCTTGTAACGTCCATAACTTCTACATTTTCCATCCGATTTCAATGAAATTTTCAGGGATGTTACAGAGTAGTGTTTAGATGGTCCCCTATGAAAATCATAGAGAATTGTTTTTGATAGAGGGATTCATTCATAGAGGGATGGTCTCCTGTGAGAATCTCAAATCTTATACATGACAAGGCTTCAATAGCTCAGAGGACAGAGTCTTAATTTGTGCTCCAGGGATCGCGGGTTCGAATCCCAGCCGAGGCTAAGAATTTTTTTGATCTAATCACATACATATACTCATTTAATTTTTCATCTGAATTTGATGAAATTTTCCAGGATTGTCCAGATTAGCGTGTAGATGGTCCCCTATGAGGGTAGAGGAAGGTACTTAGAGATTGGTGTTATCAGATTAACTACTATGCATCGGATCATCTATATAATCGGGTTATGGATACGAGGAAGCTATGTGCCACACCCACTTGGCAGACGTTTTTTTTTATGATGTTAGGTCTCCTATGTTTATTCCCAATTTTGCAACCCCGAAAACCTTGTGCTACTGACGAAATGCGTTAAAAACCCGTGAAATTTTAGTAGTTTTCTAACAATTAGGCAAGTACTTCCAAACTGTGATAATTTCAATAATTTATATCCGGTAACGTTTTAAATTAGGTTAAATTTGCAACAGTTTGCGACCAACTCGAGCTCTGTAGGTTGAATAGGTACCTAATTACGGAGATACAACAATATCCCAAAATAGATAATTTTTTTCCTCCCAAAAAGTGGAATTTTCGTTGTGCTCGAAATGGTTCAATAGCATAACTACTCATTTTAGAAAAAAAGTAAGAGAGAGGAATTTGATTGAAATGTAGGCAATCAGCATCAATTTGAAACTTTAGTTTTCTCAAAAATTAATAAAAACCAAAAATAAATAAATAATGTTTTGAGAAAAAAGTAGGAAAAGTCATTTAACCTATAACATTAACATAAACACATTGATTATATTTTGAGGAAAATATGGAACAATTTCAATTATAGTGCAGAATTAAGTTGCCCGCCGCGGACTCTGTAAAAAATTACAACAGAAGTTTTTTTTTTTGGCGTGGGTATACTCCCATGTCGCCAAAAAACACAGTTTACAAATGAAAAATTATTGAAATAAAGACAATTTGTTAATAGAAGCAAATAACCAAAATAAAAGAATTAAGTAATGTTTACAGGATAGAGAAAAAAAATAGAGCACAAAAAACTAAATATCTCTTCCTATATACTCTAAAAAAGTTAATATCACTCTATATAAGTCGCGGTCCAGAGTTTTGAACATTGTTGAGACGGAGGTGCTGGTCTCCAGCAGTCGGGGAAACGCTGATCTTTCTTCGTTATACTTTTCGCACTCTATCAAAATGTGTTCAACGTCCTCCAGTACTCCGCACACGTCACATAGTTGCGATGGCGCAAATTTGTACAGGAACAAGGTTTTATTCAACAAACCGTGCCCTGTCCTTAGTCGGATCAGCTTGGTGATGTTTCTTCTGCTGCTCTTCCAGGTCTTGAACCACTGTTGTGAGGATACTTGTGGCATGATTTCGAAGTGGAAGTTTCCTTTGCATAATGATATATTTTCGTAGTCTACCTGCCATTCTCTCATCAGTTTGGTCTTGTAAATGGATTCTAGATCGCCGATGGGTACGCTTTTGGATGTGGCGGTCAGAAGACACTTTTCACACGCCATCTTAGCCTGGGTGTCTGCCTTATCATGGTTGACCAGATCAATATGACCTGGTATCCACTGGATTGTCGTTCCCGGTCTCATGCTCCGCAGAATTTCGTATACTAGATGGTTTTTCGTCTGTTTGATGCAGGATTGTTTGAGAATTTGGCAGGAACTTAGTGAGTCTGTTAAGATAACCGCGTTGTTCACCTTCAATTCATTAATAACCTCTAATCCCCTGCTTATTGCTGATAGCTCTGCGTTTGATATTGAGTATTGACCTGGGAGTCGAATACTCTCCGCATTTCCAGTTTGAGGATCGTAGGAACCTATACCACAGGCTTCACCTTGTTTTGATGCATCGGTGTAAAAGGTATACACACCCTGATATCTGCTATCCAGGAGGGCTTGTACCGCAGCTTTCAACTCGTATTGTGGGATGTCCCGTTTTCTTGAGGATATTCCTGGGATCGTTATTCGGACCGCCGGGTTCGTGAAGGTTGTTGGTTGAGGTAAGGAGTATGTAAGGTGCCCTGGGTGTTGGAAAATATTTGAATATAGATTCTTGATGTCTACAATAGCATCCGATATGACCCCGGGAGTTCTATGGTAGCTTTCGTGTAATGGTAGTGTCATGCATTCTTGGTATCGCTCGTAAAGCAAGTGACATCTGTCTGCTACACAATTGATGACCCGTTTCCGTCCTAGCCATACTCTTCGTAGTTTTAATGGTGTTATCCCTGCTTCAGCTTGCAACGCATTGATTGGCGTAGATCTAGTGCAACCCATGGCAATCCGCATTCCCTCATTTTGGACCACTTCCAACGACGCAAGTTGTTTCTCAGGAGCTGTTCCGTACAATGTGCATGCATAGTCCAGAATGGGTCTAGTATATACTTTATATACCTGAACTGCTAAATACGGGTGTAGTCCCCACCTCTTCCGTGAAATGTGTCTTAGGATGTTCAGTGACTTTACACCTTTGAGTTTGGTCTCCTTAATGTGACGTATGAAATTCAGACGGGAATCTACCCATAGTCCAAGGAATTTATGTACCCGGACTGGTATGACAGAAGAAGTTGCCCACCGCGGCAGTCCGCGCTCTGTGTGGCAGGGGCAATGTGAAATGCCTTGTTACAGAGTCCACGGGAGTCGGGCGAGCCTGTCCGCCCAGACAGCCCGCGTTCTGTGTGGCCGAGCCTTAAATTAGAAATATTATGGAAATATGAAAATTAATCAGAACTTGTAATTAACAAAAAATTAGCTGCCAAGTGGGCGTGGCACATTGCTCCAGTGTTGCCAAATTGGGGGTTTCCCCTCCAAATTTGGGTTTTTTTTTCTTGCCGTGTGGGGGGGGGGATCTTTTGGGGTTTTTTACAGACCAGTTGGGGGGGGGGGGTGAAAATGAATAGTCTGTACTTCCCAGTAGGTAGAAACGAAGTACCTGCATATAGTCCACCAGTGGTTAATCGGATCAACTTTTTATCGCGGTTCGGTCTTTTTATCAGCCTGCAGGAGCGAGCTTGCTTCTTGTTCACAATGACGGGTTCAGTTGTACGAAAATGAGCCTGCAGGTGGCGCTAGTTGCGCCTCGTGTGCGCCGACAAGCCACTCCCAGGCACCTTTCCTGCGTCACAAACACAATTTCGAGTTCCTCCGTCGACCAAAAACTTGTTTTCCACAAAAATCAAACTTGTATTACACGCAAAATAATGAGAATAATTTCATTTCAGAAAAGAGGAGCGCTCAGATATCAGATTCCTCGCTAAGTGGCAAAAACGACTGTATCGAAGGCGACCCTGAAGACGAGTACGAATCTTGGAAGAGAAGAATCCTCGAACAAGCTAATTCATAAAAAATTAAATTCCAATGAATCTAACGTGAAATGCAGATAAAGCCTGTTTTTACCAATTGACTACTCATAAGTTTTGTACATAAATACCACGGTTCAATGAGGGTCAATAACCCGACTTTTGAGGAATTATATTCACCCTTATTCATATTTTAGTTCATTTATTACCCTGGAAAACTCGGGGAATCGCTGGGCAATATCGTAGGTGACTCAAATGTCACCTCTGAGGTCTATCAGAGCTGCAGCTGCTTCAACGAAAAACATTCCCTGAAACGGAGGCGTGGAAAAGGTACAAAATGAACAACGCTTTTTTTATATCAATAATTTTTTCCTTTTTTTCAATTTAATTTTTTTTCACTTTATACAACTTCATTGTTAAGCTTCTTTTCTATACAATCTTATTTACTTAAATTTTACAATCAAATAGAATTTTTATCTCTTTATTTCCAATTTAAAAACAAAATTTCTTACAATTTAAAATTGTTTACCATACGATTAAATTTTTTTGTACATTTCACACGTTTTTATTTAAAATTGTTTTTTTTCTTAAATTACTTGTTTTTTTGTGGTTTTTTATTATTTTTTTTTATAGTAACATAATTTTTCTTTTCATCTCTCAATGTTTAAAAATTCAATACAGAGACGAAATTTCCTAAGAAAATCAACAACAGAGAAAACATATTCCGGTTTTCTGGAAAAAAATTCATATATGCGTCTATTTGTATAATATATTTGTCTCTTTAGTCGATAAGTCAATTAAAAAATTTATAAACGATCGGGGGAGGAGGCAAATACGTCGATAAGAGGCACGAAATATTCTCTAAAGATAAGGGGGAGAGACAAAGAACGAATAGAGAAAAACAAATAGAAGAAACAACAAAAATAGGTAAAGATTTATTTGTTTATACAATAAAATTCAAATTTTTCCCTAGATAATAACTATTAAGGATACAACACTGGGTAAAATTATAGGTAAACTTGTGTTTTTTTTAAAGAAATGTTACATTTACGACGAAAAAAGGGGCGAGAGGGGTGGTCGGTGAGGGTTTCAGGGGGAGGGAGGAAAGAAAATTGTGTTTTGAAACCGTGAGGCACTCAGCCTCTTGTGGAGCACTGAGTATCCACATTCTCGAGAGGCATTCAGCATCCACACTCAAGGGGGGCACTCAGCATCCACACTCAAGGGGGGCACTCAGCATCCACTTGAGAAGCATTCAGCGGCCACACTCTCCAGGGGCACTCAGCATCCATGCTCCTAGGAGGCACTGAGTATCCACACTCTCAAGAGGCATTCAGCATCCATGCTCCTAGGAGGCACTCAGCAAACACTCTCGAGAAACACACTCAAGGGGGGCACTCAGCATCCACTTGAGAAGCATTCAGCGACCACACTCTCCAGGGGCACTCAGCATCCATGCTCCTAGGAGGCACTGAGTATCCACACTCTCAAGAGGCATTCAGCATCCATGCTCCTAGGAGGAACTCAGCAAACACTCTCGAGAAACACACTCAAGGGGGGCACTCAGCATCCATGCTCCTAGGAGGCACTGAGTATCCACACTCTCAAGAGGCATTCAGCATCCATGCTCCTAGGAGGCACTCAGCAAACACTCTCGAGAAACACACTCAAGGGGGGCACTCAGCATCCACTTGAGAAGCATTCAGCGACCACACTCTCCAGGGGCACTCAGCATCCATTCTCCTAGGAGGCACTGAGTATCCACACTCTCGAGAGGCATTCAGCATCCATGCTCTTAGGTGGCACTCAGCAAACACACTCTCGAGAGGCATTCAGTATCCATGCTCTTGTGAGGCACTCTGCATCCATACTCTCGAGAGGCATTCAGCATCCACACTTGTGTGAGGCACTCAGCATCCACACTCTTGAGAGGAACTCAGCATCCACACTCGTGTGAGGCATTCAACATCCATGCTCTTGAGAGAAACTCAGCATCTACACTCTCTAGCAGCACTCAACATCCACACTCTCCCTTGGGCACCATCATGAATACCAACTCTTTGGAGGCCCTCAACATTCATGCTTTCTTGTGAGACACTCAGCATCCACACTCTCCTTTGAGGCACTCAGCATACACACTCTCTACCAGCACTCAGCATCCACACTCTCCCTTGAGGCACTCAGCTTCCTCACTCGAGGCACTCAGCATACACACTCTCTACCAGCACTCAGCATCCACACTCTCCCTTGAGGCACTCAGGTTCCCTCTCAAGGCACTCAGCATACACACTCTCTACCAGCACTCAGCATCCACACTCTCCTTTGAGGCACTCAGCATACACACTCTCTACCAGCACTCAGCATCCACACTCTCCCTTGAGGCACTCAGCATATACTCTCTAGCAGCACTCAGCATCCTCACTCGAGGCACTCAGCATACACACTCTCTACCAGCACTCAGCATCCACACTCTCCCTTGAGGCACTCAGCTTCCTCACTCGAGGCACTCAGCATACACACTCTCTACCAGCACTCAGCATCCACACTCTCCCTTGAGGCACTCAGCATACACACTCTCTACCAGCACTCAGCATCCTCACTCGAGGCACTCAGCATACACACTCTCTACCAGCACTCAGCATCCACACTCTCCCTTGAGGCACTCAGCATACACACTCTCTACCAGCACTCAGCATCCACACTCTCCTTTGAGGCACTCAGCTTCCTCACTCGAGGCACTCCGCATACACACTCTCTACCAGCACTCAGCATCCACACTCTCCTTTGAGGCACTCAGCTTCCTCACTCGAGGCACTCCGCATACACACTCTCTACCAGCACTCAGCATCCACACTCTCCCTTGAGGCACTCAGCTTCCTCACTCGAGGCACTCAGCATACACACTCTCTACCAGCACTCAGCATCCACACTCTCCCTTGAGGCACTCAGCATACACACTCTCTACCAGCACTCAGCATCCTCACTCGAGGCACTCAGCATACACACTCTCTACCAGCACTCAGCATCCACACTCTCCCTTGAGGCACTCAGCTTCCTCACTCGAGGCACTCAGCATACACACTCTCTACCAGCACTCAGCATCCACACTCTCCTTTGAGGCACTCAGCTTCCTCACTCGAGGCACTCAGCATACACACAGTCTCTAATTAATCCCGACTTTAACAACAGAAATCTGATACTTAAAATACAGCAGTGGAATAGTAAAAATCGATTCTATCGATCGAATTTCCCCTCTCGAGCGTTCATTTTTTAGCTCAAAGGAGTCTCTACGGCCTCCACAAAATCACGCCATCATCAAAAGACTAACTCAAAACCTCCTAACAGACCAGCCCTCTCGGAAATACAATGTTCCAGGAGTTACACTCTGAAACATTTAAAAAAACCTTCGCAGGTACAAACCTGCGCTTCTACAAGCGTTCATGTTACGTCGTGCTCTCGTTCAAAAAAAAAAAAAAAAAAATTACAACGAAAATAGCGGAACTTTTTTTTTCACATTTAAAACCACCCTATTCACCTAACAACTGTTAAAATTATTGTTCAAAAAAATTACACAATAAACAACTTATTTTAAGACCGATGCGACTGAGATTAATTGAGAAGTTTTTTTTCCTATCCAGATAGCACCACAGTCGGGCCAAAATGTACGTAATTCTTTTACGGTTTTGTTGATTTGAAACTAGGAAAACAGCAATGTGGGTGAAATATGAGGAACTTGATGTTCAGAGGATGCGTTCCAGTGATTTGAGAGTAAGGCGAGGCGCAAATAGAAACGCAGGTTGATGAGGTGATGCAGGAAACACAGATCTGGGAGAAACTGCGCGCGGACGGCCAGTGCCAGGAGGAATGCAGGTTTTCAACGCAGGTGAGTCCCCATGAAGTATCATACCCTTCCGCTCACAGCTTCAATTTTCCCTCCATATTCACGATTCACCACACTCACCATGGAAAAAACTGCGGCAGGTCGACTGAGGGATGCAAGACGCAGTTCCATGATTCAAAGTCATGTCTCCTCACGGTCTTATTTGCGCAGGATTGATCATTTCTGTTTCACAGATGACTGTAGTGAGTCACCCTGCGTCACCTCACCAACCTGCGTTTCTATTTGCACTGGAACAGTTACGATTAAGCGTTCCAGGGATGCCTCCAGGTTGGTTTTATGCAGCCACTTCCATTGCTAGTTCCCCTGCTGTACTGACCTCCACTTCCATGCCAGGCAGCTCCTGGGGAAGTCTATTTACACGCAGCCCTGAGTTCCCTTCCCACACCCTTAGCAGGTAGCCTCCCACTCCAGGACTTCATTCCTGACATTGGCTCCAGTAGTGGGGGTACAGTGAAGCCATCCCACCAGTTACAATTCAGCGTTCCAGAGGCGCTTCCAGATTGGTTTTAGGCATTAGAGATGGGTAGTTCCAAGAGTTCGCTACATTTTGGCGATATGAAAAATAGCAGTTACAATCAAATGTACCAATCCAGGTGATTTTAGGTGAGTGTAACAGATCAAGGAATGGAGCACCTGGATTTGATTCCAGAGTGGCTCCAATTGGATTGACTCATCACTAGTCCAGCTAGGATGATGTGGGGGGGGGGGGGGGTACAGAAGCTCCAGAACTGTTCAATTTCTGCCAGTAAGGAGCAATCAGAGACCCGAACAAATCCTGACAATTGGACGACCCAGCGCTTGAAATATGCACACAATGTGGAGATCATAGCGTAGCTAGATCCGTAACAGCTCTCTCTCTCTGTGACTTTTAAAGAATTTCAGAGAGCCGAAGTAGCCAGGAATGGTAAATGAACAGAAGACTAATGACATGAGAACGTCCTGGGATCGAGTGAGTCAGCGTCCAAATGCTATCGTTGTAGGACACCATTTCCCCGCGTGCCTGATGTTTACTGGGAGCCTTGGTGATTGAAGACAAACAGCCGGGAATCGCTGTTCTTGGGCGCTACATTAAGTTATGGCATTTCAAGAAAAGCAAAGCTGAATCTCTACAGGACTACAGTTCACCCAGTAGTGACTAATGGTTCCGAGTCATTGCTAACCCAGTAATGGGAATAGAAGCTCGGGATTTGGGAGAGAAAAGTCTTCCATAGAATATTTGGACCAATGCAGAGCTCAGAGAACTGTACAGTGAAACAGACGTTGTTTCATCAATGGCAGAATCCGGTGGATTGGGCAAGTAGAGAGGATGAATCAAAATGGATTGAAATAGAGTCCCCCGAAAGCTAATATAGCGCCATCCTGGTGAAAGCAGGAGATGTAGACCAAGCATGAGGACGCGGAGGTGGATCTTTGCAAACCTTACCGGAGGATGAGGAGGCCCAGGTTCTTCAAACCATCGAGCCGTGGAAAAAGAAAGACTACATTGCTGTTTTCCAAATTGAAATCAACCTCAAATGAAGTTAGAATAATCGAAAACGCTCTTCATTCTTAGCCCCTAGCGGCAGATTATGGAACTACTTCCCGTCGTACCAGCCTTAACCACTAAAAACGCAGTTTTTTCATCCTTCCTTCCACTACGCACTACTTCTCTCGTATCCGGTGTTATTTATGAACTCTCAAAAATTATAATTCTACAGGCTTTTTCTTAAATTTTCATTTTGATAAATTCAAAAACCTCTTCAAAATATATTTTTTTTAAATAATATGGCTTCCGTTACAAAAAAAAACGTCATTTACCACTTCATATAATACATAATATATCTTTTTTTTTTAACGGCAATTGGCCGATTTTTTTTTTGTTTTTTGTTTTAAATTTAAAAGCTATATATTTTTTATATATATATATATATTTATACGATTTGCCCCTTCATAATATAAATCTGTTCTCGTAAAGTTTCTATGTATAGATTTATGTACAATAATAAAATGATTTTCATGTTTCTTCTACGTAACGCTTTTTCCAGGGGGTTACTTTTTTTCAAAACGTCGAAAATCGTGTTTCATGATACTTTGTGTGTTCCTATAACGTTCAAACAACAGCAATTTTCTATAATGTCGTGTTTCAAAGCCAAATTTTCAAAATATTGAAAAAAGACAAATAATAGAAATAATGAAAATAACGAGCGCAGAAGTGAGAATTTGGGTTTTTTTATCCGCGAAATGAAACGGATGAATTGGATTCGTTCGATTTCACGAGGTTCTTCATCGCTGAACGATTTCACAGGGAAAAAATGTAGCAAAACTGATAATATCTAGTAAAATGTAGCCATGATGAGAGATTCCAAAGTAATTTCGGGACGATTATTCTATTCAGTTGCCAACTGAATAAACTGATAAGAGGACAAACAAGGACAGCTCGAGGTGTTGCACAGTGATATTTATGGGGTACTTCAGGTCTGCCAACTGAATGAACTGATAAGAAGGCAAACAAAGACAGCTCGAGGTGTCACACAGTGATATTTATGGGGTACTGCAGGTCTGCCAACTGAATAAACTGATAAGAAGGCAAACAAAGACAGCTCGAGGTGTCGCACAGTGATATTTATGGGGTACTTCAGGTCTGCCAACTGAATAAACTGATAAGAAGGCAAACAAGGTGGGCTTGAGGTGTTGTTTTGTGATATTTAGGGGTTATTTCAGGGTTGCCAACTGATATTAGGACAAACAAGGTGGACTTGAGGTGTCGCACAGTGATATTTATGGGGTACTGCAGGTCTGCCAACTGAATAAACTGATAAGAAGGCAAACAAGGTGGGCTTGAGGTGTCGCACAGTGATATTTATGGGGTACTTCAGGTCTGCCAACTGAATAAACTGGTAAGAAGGCAAACAAGGTGGGCTTGAGGTGATGTTTTGTGATATTTAGGGGTTATTTCAGGGTTGCCAACTGATATTAGGACAAACAAGGTGGACTTGAGGTGTCGCACAGTGATATTTATGGGGTACTGCAGGTCTGCCAACTGAATAAGCTGATAAGAAGGCAAACAAGGACAGCTCGAGGTGTCGCACAGTGATATTTATGGGGTACTGCAGGTCTGCCAACTGAATAAACTGATAAGAAGGCAAACAAAGACAGCTCGAGGTGTCACACAGTGATATTTATGGGGTACTCCAGGTCTGCCAACTGAATAAGCTGATAAGAAGGCAAACAAGGTGGGCTTGAGGTGTTGTTTTGTGATATTTAGGGGTTATTTCAGGGTTGCCAACTGATATTAGGACAAACAAGGTGGGCTTGAGGTGTCGCACAGTGATATTTATGGGGTACTTCAGGTCTGCCAACTGAATAAACTGATAAGAAGGCAAACAAGGTGGGCTTGAGGTGTCGCACAGTGATATTTAGGGGTACTTCAGGGCTGCCAGCTAATAAACTGGTAAGAAGGCAAACAAGGTGGGCTTGAGGTGTTGTTTTGTGATATTTAGGGGTTATTTCAGGGTTGCCAACTGATAGTAGGACAAACAAGGTGGGCTTGGGGTGTCGCACAGTGATATTTATGGGGTACTTCAGGTCTGCCAACTGAATAAGCTGATAAGAAGGCAAACAAGGACAGCTCGAGGTGTCGCACAGTGATATTTATGGGGTACTGCAGGTCTGCCAACTGAATAAACTGATAAGAAGGCAAACAAAGACAGCTCGAGGTGTCACACAGTGATATTTATGGGGTACTTCAGGGCTGCCAACTGAATAAACTTATAAGAAGGCAAACAAGGTGGGCTTGAGGTGTTGTTTTGTGATATTTAGGGGTTATTTCAGGGTTGCCAACTGATAGTAGGACAAACAAGGTGGGCTTGGGGTGTCGCACAGTGATATTTATGGGGTACTTCAGGTCTGCCAACTGAATAAGCTGATAAGAAGGCAAACAAGGACAGCTCGAGGTGTCGCACAGTGATATTTATGGGGTACTGCAGGTCTGCCAACTGAATAAACTGATAAGAAGGCAAACAAAGACAGCTCGAGGTGTCACACAGTGATATTTATGGGGTACTTCAGGGCTGCCAACGTAATAAACTTATAAGAAGGCAAACAAGGTGGGCTTGAGGTGTTGTTTTGTGATATTTAGGGGTTATTTCAGGGTTGCCAACTGATAGTAGGACAAACAAGGTGGGCTTGAGGTGTCGCACAGTGATATTTAGGGGGTACTTCAGGGCTGCCAACTGAATAAACTTATAAGAAGGCAAACAAGGTGGGCTTGAGGTGTTGTTTTGTGATATTTAGGGGTTATTTCAGGGTTGCCAGCTAATAAACTGGTAAGAAGGCAAACAAGGTGGGCTTGAGGTGTCGCACAGTGATATTTAGGGGTACTTCAGGGCTGCCAACTGAATAAACTGATAAGAAGGCAAACAAGGTGGGCTTGAGTTGTTTTTTAGTGATATTTAGGGGGTACTTCAGGGTTGCCAACTGATAGTAGGACAAACAAGGACAGCCCGAGGGCATTCAAGGGCATTTCAAGGCATCGATCGATTTTGTGCATTATGTTACGAAGAATTGCACGTACAAAAAATTGCCTGTGAACGCTCAGCAAATGGAATTTCTTCATCAATCACGACATTCAAAAATTAAAGCAAAATTGATAATTGAAAACCAATTTTCAGAGCCTACACGCAACCCTCGGAAGGTCATCGACTAAGTATTTGAGAGAAAAATTAACGAAAATGCGCTAGAAAATTATCATTAAATGAGGAAATACTTCGAGAAAGCAATTCGAAATTACGAAAACGGCTGAAGAACCTCGTGAAACTGTTTTTATTTGTACTGAGATGAGTTCGAAAACATCGTTTTTCCTACCCCCCGCGAATGTGTGCATTTTTGCGCTTCAAAAACAAGACAAAAAAAAGGGTGTTTTTTAAAAATTCTCCCAAGGTTTTCTTTTCGAAAACCCCGAAAAACTCGGTGATTCTCGCAACGTGAAAAAAAGGTTGATAGTAACTTATTTGGCGGACTCTTTCACAGCAGCGCGCCTCCGCAGTTTGGGCTCCGGCGCCGGCGGTTGGGGAGCAGGCGTGTCTTCTACTCGAAGACAAAACGAAAACAAAAACAAAACAGAAAAAACGAAAATTAAGAAAAAAAAATAACGAAACAAAATACGAACAAATGAATCAACAAAATGAGCGATAAAATGAAAAAAAAAAAAAATCAATAAAATAAATGAATGAAATAATTATTTGAAATTGTTTGTGGAACTAAGGTTTAGCTGCTTTTAATTGGGGATGCCACATCGATGTTTTACGATCGATTTATTGAAGCACTTGTTTCTACTCGATAACCTTCCCTGAATCAGTGAATCTAACAATTTAAATACAAGCAGATCGAGTATCATATTTTCCCTAGATTGAACATCTTTTGATCGTCCTTGGATGATTTAACTAGACAGAAGGCCTCTAAAATGAGTAAAAACGATTTTTTTGGCTCGTCTTCCTAAATATCGATGTTAATAATCGATTTAGTGAAGCCGATTTTTCGATTCTACTCGTCAAATTGCCTGCATCTGTAAATCAATATTCAACTAGATACAAATTTTAAAAATATTCAAATAAATGATAAATCAAAGAATACTCAACTAGATCGATTAGAGTATTTTTCTTATTGAACAATTTTTGATCTTTACTTGGAATATCTCACTCAAATAGCAGCCCAGAATCCTGTAAGAATCTTTTTTAAAACTCTTCTTCCTAAACATCGATTTTTACAATCGATTGATAGAATCATAATCGATTCTACATTCCAGCAGATCGATTACCGTATTTTTCTTCATAAATTTCTTTTGATCGTCTTTACTCTGAATATTTCACTGGAATTGTAGCCTCAGAAACGTGTGAGAACCAATTTTGACATGGAACATGCTTTAGCCTTGACCTAACTGGCAAAAAGTGTTACGTTTTTCGGGAACGGTAACTAGGAACGGTATTGAGTCACGAAATTTTGTTCAGTCATTGATACGGAACTGTAACATGGAGTAACCTATGAGTTACTATTAACTATGAGATAATGTAATCCAAAAACAACTATAAAATACCTTCCTATCTGAAGAATGATTTTTTTTAAAGGCTATCGAAATAGCGGAATAGGTTTGATCCCATTCTACCAAATAAAAAAATTAAATTAAACAGAATAAGAAAGCGCGGCTAAAGCATGTTCCATGTTTGTTGAATGTTAGCCGTAGGCTCTAAGCAAAAAGCGAGGTCCGTAGGGCCGAGTTATGACTGGTCTTACTAAACATTGATGTTAATAATCGATTTATTGAATCATAATCGATTCTACTCAACATTGCCTGCATCGGCAGATCAACAATATAGCAAATCGATTGCCGTATTTTACTTATTAAACATCTTTTGATCGTCCTTGGAATATTTCACTTGAAAACCTCAGAAACGTGCGAAAAAATTGCTGCATTTTCCCCATGAACATCGATGTTAATCGATTTATCGAAGACAATATTTCGATTCTACCGTTCAACGTCGCCTGTATCGGTAAATGGACATTCAAGTAGACTGAATATCATGTTTTCTCTAGATTGAACATCTTTTGATCCTCGTCCACTAGAAATCATAACCTAAGAAGCGTTTAAGAAGAAGGAGCATCTAGGGAGAGAAAATGGTGGAACGGCCTGAGCGCTGCCAAGCGACGATTAAATGAACTTTCCGGAGCTCAAAACCTACGTTATCTCTTATCAGTCCGCTGATGTGATGACAACTCGGTAATATCGTAGACAAATTATATCGAGAATTTTAGCAGTTTTGCTTTGGTGATTTTCCGCAGACAGCAAAACACAACCACGGAAAAGCAAAACAATGTTTGGGTGAGATCGAGTCTAACGAGTTGTAAACAAACGATGGAAGTTTGTTACGAAATACATCAAAGTAGCTCCTAATTAGTTCGTTGACATCCGTGAAGCTCACTCCCACCTCATCACTTCGTTCTACGGAACCCGGCTTTAGGAATCGCCTACATCACATCGGGCGACTGATAAGAGAGATAACGTAGGTCTTGAGCTCCGGAAAGTTCATCTAATCGTCGCTTGGCAGCGCTCAGGCCGTTCCGCCATTTTCTCTCCCTAGATGCTCCTTTAGAAAGAAGGCAACAAAATATTGTACCTCTAAAAAAGGTTCTTTTTCCGGAAATTATTACCCAATGCCGGGAAATATAGATATTTTGATCGTCGTAATTCCAACATCGATGTCGCATCCCCAATTTTCAGCAAAATTCAAAGAGAAATCGTAGTATAGTCGAATAATATGAACAGAGTGAGTCCGTAACGACGGATTCTTGCACGGAAAGATGGATAAATCGAAAAAAAACGAGTGTCGTACAGGGAGAGCTCGAAATTCTTCAGTCTCTTTGTGAAGATCGCAACAAGAATAATACTTTGATATCCAAAAAAAAATCGAGTTTCCGATGAATTTTGGAACACAGCTAACAAGGTCGACGTTACGCCAACTTTGTAGAGTATATCAAAATTTCCCCAAATCGGAGGCGATTATCCAAATTCAGCTATTATCGACGTGCGGAGGATGAATTTTTTGGATATCCGGAGATATGAAATTTTGGAGCCGCCAAAATTTGTTTTTTGAGAAAAAAGAGACAAAATTGGGGTAAACCTGACGTTTTAACTAACTTTGCTCGGTTTTTTTCCAATTTCGGGGCATCGATTCAACGCTTATTGCCCGAACGTGGGGGTCCCGGGTTCGATTCCAGGCGGCGACATCAATTTTTTTTTACATATCTACAATTGTTTTTTCCTGCTTTTAGCAGGCTTTTCAGCTAGTTGATTCATAAATGAACGCTCGACCCTCCCAAGACGACTTTTTGAAGTGAAAACGAGGAAAAATCGTAGGAAACTCGAAGCTTCAACCGATTTTGCTTGGTTTTCTTCCATTTTCGGGGCATCGATTCAACGCTTATCGGTTTATAAATGAACACTCGACCCTCCTAAGACGACTTTTTAAAGTGAAAACGAGACAAAATCGATGAAAACTTGAAGTTTCAACGTATTTACCTCAGTTACACCAAGTTTTCTTTCGATTTCGAGGAATCGATTCCGCTGTTATCGATCAATAAACGGACGAAAATGAGGGGAAAACGAGATTAGTCCTAAAACTGCCTAAGACGCGCCAAAACTGAAAAAAATCGTTAAAAATTCACATTGAACACGAATAGCCCGGTGTTTGGTCTCATTCGATGCAAAATTCTACGACGATAGTTTCGACGAGTTTTTCGAATTATTTACGCGATTTTTGCACCTCAAAACTCTCGGAAAACGTGGAAAAACGTTTCAATAGAACTATCTCATTTTTACCAATTTTTTTTGTCAAATTCGAGGCATCGATTCCTCAATTTATCGATCAATAAATGAACATTCGAGCCTCCTAAGTCGATAATTAGAGAAAAAAACGAGGTTTGCCCTTAAAAAAAAGTATAGAACTCGCAAAAACTTTGAAAAATCGATAAAAATCCACATTGAACACGAATAGCCCGGTGTTTGGTCTCATTCGATGCAAAATTCAACGCGTTAATTTTGACGAGTTTTCGAATTATTTACGCGGTTTTTGCACCTCAAAACTCTCGGAAAACGTATCAATAGAACTATCTCATTTTTACCAATTTTTTTTGTCAAATTCGAGGCATCGATTCCTCAATTTATCGATCAATAAATGAACATTCGAGCCTCCTAAGTCGATAATTAGAGAAAAAAACGAGGTTTGCTATTTACAGCAAGTGTAGAACTCGCAAAAACTTCGAAAAATCGCTAAAAATTCACATTGAACACGAATAGCCCGGTGTTTGGTCTCATTCGATGCAAAATTCAACGCGTTAATTTTGACGAGTTTTCGAATTATTTACGCGATTTTTGCACCTCAAAACTCTCGGAAAACGTTTCAATAGAACTATCTCATTTTTACCAATTTTTTTTGTCAAATTCGAGGCATCGATTCCTCAATTTATCGATCAATAAATGAACATTCGAGCCTCCTAAGTCGATAATTAGAGAAAAAAACGAGGTTTGCTATTTAAAGCAAGTGTAGAACTCGCAAAAACTTCGAAAAATCGCTAAAAATTCACATTGAACACGAATAGCCCGGTGTTTGGTCTCATTCGATGCAAAATTCAACGCGTTAATTTTGACGAGTTTTCGAATTATTTACGCGGTTTTTGCACCTCAAAATTCTCGGAAAACGTTTCAATAGAACTATCTCATTTTTACCAATTTTTTTTGTCAAATTCGAGGCATCGATTCCTCAATTTATCGATCAATAAATGAACATTCGAGCCTCCTAAGTCGATAATTAGAGAAAAAAACGAGGTTTGCTATTTACAGCAAGTGTAGAACTCGCAAAAACTTCGAAAAATCGCTAAAAATTCACATTGAACACGAATAGCCCGGTGTTTGGTCTCATTCGATGCAAAATTCAACGACGTTCATTTTGACGAGTTTTCGAATTATTTACGCGGTTTTTGCACCTCAAAACTCTCGGAAAACGTTTCAATTAAACTATCTCAATTTTACCGAAATTTTCTGTCAAATTTGAGGCATCGATTCCTCACTTTATCGATCAATAAATCGACAGTGAACTTGCAGAACCATGTAAGTCCGATTTTTTCCGAAAATAAGGTTATTAGCTATTTGGATGGAATGAGACCCCCTTAATCCATCAAACGGAGCCAAACTGGCAAAAACTCGACTATCTCTTCTCTATGCACCAAAGTAATAAAGAACAACAAGCGAGAGAGAGAGAGAGAGAGAGAGTAACAAGTAATAAGTCTAGAACCTTCCACGATCGAAGCAAGTCAAACAGTTTTTCTCGTTATCCTGTAAAATTTGTGGAAAACGACTTACATGGTTTTGCAAGTTAACTGTCGAAATGAACATTCGAGCCTCCCTAAGTCGATAATTAGAAGACAAACTCAGATTTGCCCTAAAAAGCCTAGAGCGAGCCAAAACTTTGAAAATTCGATAAAAATCCACGGTGTTTGGTCTCATTCGATGCAAAATTCAATGCCCTACGACGCTCTCTTCGACGAGTTTTTTTGAATTATTCACATAATTACCTCAGTTTCACCTAATTTGTCAATATCGAGGCATCAAGTCCTTTGTTATCGATCAATAAATGAACATTCGAGTCAATAATTTGAGGAAAAATCGAGGTTTATCCTAGAAAAGCCCAGTGCCCGCCTAAATTTTGAAAAATCGTTAAAAATCCGCATTGAACACGAATAGCCCGGTGTTTGGTCTCATTCGATGCGAAATTCAACGACGATAGTTTCGACGAGTTTTTCGAATTATTTACGCGGTTTTTGCACCTCAAAACTCTCGGAAAATATGAAAAAACGTTTCAACGTAACCAGCTCAGATTTAGCAATTTTTTTTTGGTCAAATTCGAGGCATCGATTCCCCAATTTATCGATCAATAAATGAACATTCGAGCCCCCTAAGTCGATAATTAGAGAAAAAAACGAGTTTTGCCCTAAAAATTCCTAGAGGGAGCCAAAACTTTATAAAATCGATAAAAATCCACATTGAACACGAATAACCCGGTGTTTGGTCTCATTCGATGCAAAATTCAACGCCCTACATCAATGATTTCGACATGTTTTTCGATTTTCCACTTATTTACCCGTTTTTTTTTCACTCTATACAATTGGGAACGTGGAAAATAGTGATCTACATCAACGTAGGGTCCTTGAAAAAGACCTTTACGTAAGTCTGATTCGTTCGGGACCCCCCTGCGTACGTTTTTTTCTCGATAAACCATCAATACACGTGCGGGAAAATGACTTAAAAGAAACTCCATCCCTGTGCGCTACAAAAATCATCGAAAATTTGTGAATGATGCGAAAAAAACGGGTTTTTCACAAATTCAAGTACATGTTGTGTGAAAATATCGGACTTTTTTTCGTCCTTTGTGGGTAGTTATTGGGTTTATAAAGGCAAATTGATGATGCGAATTTTCATTTTCATTTGGGCCGCTGGGACGGGCGAAATTTTGAACTATGTTCTCGTCTCGGAAGTACCTGAGCGCTGTCGTTTGCGGTGGATCGACCTCTTCACTTCTTGACGGGCCGATCGACGTCCGCCGGCTTTGAATCTGAAAGATACGGAAGGAAAAAATTGAATCAAAAAGTTGAAAGAGCTCGTGATAGGCTTGAAAAATTGTGGTCGACACGCGTAATCTGGTAGTTCTCAGATATTTGAGTGAATCGAACGACAAAACGAGGCTTTCCAAGGACCTGCAAGTCGTTGAAATCAAGTCAGAATGACGATATCGACCTTCTTCCTGAGAATTTGAGTCAATTGCAAAAATAGCTACAAAAAGCAAAGTCCTAAAAGATATTCAGTTTTCAAAAGACAAATTTTTTCGTTGACAGTTTTTTTAAATTTGTTATTTCACACTATTTGCATTGACACTAGTCAATTAAAAATACCTTGATTGGGAACAAATCAAAACAAATACGGAGAAACAAAACAATGGAATGGATGACAAAAAGACAGTAAAAAAAAGTCTGCCAAGTGGGTGTGGCACATAGCTTCCTCGTATCCATAACCCGATTATACAGGGTGTCTACACTTTGGATGAGCATAACTTCAGGGTTCGATTCTACAAGGTATTTCCAACAAAACATATCTCTTAGAAATTTTCTTTTAACCCACTCAAAATTCCTTTTTTTTCACTTTTAAAGTTTTTCTTCGCGTTTTCGACCTTACGGCACTGATGTGGTCATAACTTCCTTATTTCTCCTGAAAATTCAAATCTGACTACACCATTAGAAAGAGCGTTAAATTCCTAAGCTACCTAGTGCAAAATCAAAATATTTCAGCAATAAAATAGTTTCAAAAAATCAAGTCAAAAAGCCGACTTTAAAAAATTTTCGAAACTTGACTTTCTTCGACCAAAGTTTTCACTGTAAATCCCTGTCCATTTCGATGGGCGCTCTTCGAAGAAAACATGCTCAAATTGTCAGCTTTCCAATGGTCTATCAATTTTTCTTTTTAACATTCAAATTGGAAGAGTAAATGAAGTTTGAATGTCAAAAAACATGTGTTTTAATGCAAATCCAGTGTTTCAAGCGGTTTATGGTCTCCCTCGATCTCAAGACGGCTTGTCGAGTTTGGTATCATTTCCTATGTAATTTTTTACGCTGAATCCAATAGTGATACTTCCGAATGATTCCGACGGCTAAAAAGTGCATTTTTCGGAGAAAACCTTCGTTTTTCGTACATAAAATGCGCATTATTCGTGGATATGGTAGTGAGCATAAAGTAACACCTTTGAACTCAACAAAAACTTCAATCAGATTGAAATTCGGTGTTTTTATTGAGTAGAAAGGTGTCACTTCATGCTCACGACCATATCTACGAATAATACGTATTTTATGCACGAAAAACGAAGGTTTTCTCCGAAAAATGCACTTTCTAGCCGTCAGATCCATTCGGAAGTATCACCATTGGATTCAGCGTAAAAAATTACATAGAAAATGATACCAAACTCGACAAGCCGTCTTGAGATCGAGGGAGACCATAAACCGCTTGAAACACTGGATTTGCATGTAAAACACACGTTTTTTGACATTCAAACTTCAATTACTCTTCCAATTTGAATGTTAAAAAGAAAAATTGATAGACCGTTGAAAAGCTGACAATTTGAGCATGTTTTCTCCGAAGAGCGCCCATCGAAATGGGGAGGGATTTACAGTGAAAACTTTGGTCGAAGAAAGTCAAGTTTAGAAAAATTTGTAAAGTTGGCTTTTTGACTTGATTTTTTGGAACTATTTTATTGCTGAAATATTTTGATCTTGTACTAGATAGCTTAGGAATTTAACGCTCATTCTAACGGTGTAGTCACAATCGAATGTTCAGGAGAAATAGGGGAGTTATGACCACATCAGTGCCGTAAGGTCGAAAACGCGAAGAAAAACTTTAAAGTGAAAAAAAAGGAATTTTGAGTGGGTTAAAAGAAAATTGCTAAGAGATATTTTTTGTTGGAAATACCTTGTAGAATCGAACCCTGAAGTTATGCCCATCCAAAGTGTAGACACCCTGTATAGATGATCAGATGCATAGTTGTTAATCTCAAAACACCAATCTCTAAGTACCTCCCACTACCCTCATAGGGGACCATCTACACGCTAATCTGGACAATCCTAGAAAATTTCATTGAAATCGGATGAAAAATGTGGAAGTTATGGCCGTTACAAGGAATTCACGTTTGCGCATGCGCAGTCGCTTCTATCAGTCCGGGGATGATGATTTTCATAGGGGACCGTCTACACGCCAACCCGCACAATCCCTGAAAATTTCATAGAAATCTTCGTATAGTTATGCCCGTTACAAGGATTTCATGACAGACACACAGACAGACAGACACGGAACCAAAATTGTTCAGGAAGGTCTGAAACGTAAAACGCGAGTGAAAATTTTGATTTTGGAGAACTTTTGTTTTTCCATCCTTGAAAAGTGAAAACAAAGCTTCCGCTACCTTGGTAGACTCGGAAGCAAAATCTTAAAAGTGAAAAAAGTCGGATTTTAAGGGGGTTAAAAAAGTCAATAATTTAAAAATTAATTAATATTCCAATTCTGTTTCTCAAGAATTCTCTGTAAAATGAAATGATTTTTTTCATCCACTACAAATGGAAAGGATCAAGTAATAAATCACAATTAATTACAAATTAACAATATTTATCATCGAATCATAAAAACAAAAATTTGTCGTGAAGTGAGCTTTGACTTGAAGTTTTAGAAAAGTAAATCAAAAAAAAAGTCCATTCATGCAGCATGAATTAATGAGCGAATTTTCAAAGAAATCATTCAGTTTAAGGTGTGGTTAAGAAAAGGACCAATGGTGTTGCAATTTGTTGTAGAAAGTTTTTTTTCGATTCTTGGTTTATATATGTAATTTTTTTTTTTTACATGCTTTTACACCAATAATCGACGTCCCGGAAGACGTGAAATCACTGGGCTGAAAGCTGAATCTGGGAGCCCGAGAAGCGTTCTGATTGGGGAAGCTCCTGGACGTAGTTGAAGATGAGTGCGACAGATCGCGTTCATGATCACTTGTTCCCAACCTCATGACAACAAGTCACCTTGTTTATCACATATTTTTCTCCTTGGTGCGTTACCTGCTGCATCTAAGTAATTAATTTAATAACATTTAAATAAATTCGCGATATGTACGAAAAAATCGTACGATTTTCAATAATACACTCGGTTTTGAACGTTTCTATCGGTGGCAGTTGTCGATTAAATATTTGAACGAGGACTTATTATTTTTTTTTTTTTTTTTGCACATGAACTTATAGAGTACCGACACGGCTACTGCATTTCTGGGTACAACAAATATACGCACGTATTCATTATATATATATATAGCTACAAACTTTTCTTAATTTTGGACAATTTTCGTTTTTGAAAAATGCATTCATATCAGAAATTTTGTGCTGAATCCGAATATACCATATATTACCATGATTTTCAATGTAAAAACCACAAAAAACGGGAAAAACCCATTTTTTGGGAGTTTTTTTGAATTTTGGACCACTTTGGATTGTCCAAAATTGCTGGTTAACGAACTTGACCTATGGTTTGATGCTACAAACATTTTGGCAAACACTAAAAAAAATTTTTTAAACAATTACTCAAGTTATCGTCCGGAATGACACACACACACACACACACACCAATGTTCCAAAACGGATTTCAGTGTGAAAATTTTTCGAAAAAGTCGATTCTAAAAATTTTGAGGCCATTGCAATAGCTTCATTTTCCTTGAAAATTCGCTAAAATCAAAAACTCTCAAATTACGAATTTGAAGTTGAAAAACTTACCTAAATTTTCAAAATTGAAATTTGAGATTAAACACAAACGGTGGATACAGCTTTCGTACAAGTACGCAACCACGAGAGACATTTTGTCTTATGTTTAATAAATTGAGAGCTTTCCAATGAGTGGTGAACGATTTTTGTGGGGTGGAAAATGAGGAAGTTAGTTTTCCCTAGGAACGATTGGTTGTACGTGAAAATCATCAGAAATTTCCGCGTAACGATTTTTCATTCATGTGCCATAGTAAAGACATAAAATGTCAAAAGTAATAAATTAGTTGTAGAATCAATCCCTAGGCTAAGGCAGTGTTTCACCCTGTGTTGAGACTCAGATTTTCCATACCCCAACACATTCCTATGGGTTTTGAGATGATTAACCTCAAACGGCATCCTCTAATATCGATATTTCGGGACTTACGCCCCTAGTTCGGATTCGAAGGACAGAAACGTACTTGTCATCTTCTTTGGGTCTTGGACGATTGACTTCTTCCGCGTTGACGACCGTCCGCTTCTCAGCCGTCTCTTCCTCTTCCGTCGACTCTGAAGAAACGTAAAAACGAATTTGAGAAAAAACGAGAAAATGAACGAATCAGGATTTAAAAAAAAGTTTACACCTAAAATGTTCAATAAATGTTTTTTCTCTCTCCTAAAAAACAATTCAGACATTGTGATGCATGAAAACAGAACTAAATGGAAAAATAAACAGGCACTGTGTACGAAAAAGACATAATAAATTGTATACCTGGTAATGCGCACTACAAAAAAATAAGTAAACGCAAATCTGGTAAAGATGTCAGAAGTGAATAATATAAAAATCTCTGTTCAATTTCTCCCTTGCGAGGGAAAAACATTAAATCATGTTTAATGTTTTTCCCTCGCAAGGGAGAAATTAGATTGCCGATCACTCAGCTGATCAGTGACCACTCAGGCGCCTTCAGCATTCTCCATTGACCCTGCTTCTCAAATTTCAGCTTCCCGCGTTCAACAGGAGAGAAAATGGCCTTGGAGCTCACTCAGCTGATCAGTGACCATCTTGGTACAACTAGACCCCAAATGGAGCCGATATAACGTGGTAACTAAGAAATCGGTCCGTGGTAACTAAGAAAAAAAAGCGTTGCAGATTTGCGTGTCGGAATTCACAGAATGACCCCCAGCCCTAAAACATTAAACATGTTAAAAACAATAATTTCGTGAAAATATCAATAACCGAACATAATTGCTTTTATCCGTGTGACGTCACACAGAATGGATGTATCGATTCTTCGACTAATCGAACGGTTATTCGAATCTCGCTGAAAGGCGGCCATGTTGACTCCGTTGTGAACAAAGATTGTATGGACGGTTTTTCATTATGCCAATTTATGCGGTTATTAGTTGCTCTTCTCGTCCCGGAAGCGGTATTTAATTTTTTGGTTTGCCAAAAGTGATTAGAAACAGTGTGGAAAGACAAGAGAAGTTTCCGAAAAAATAAGAATATCAGCCTTTTGGCGTCGCTGATTCCCAGCGTTCCTGACAACCATGTTCGATGAACTGACTGAATTCCCATCGTTGTAAACAAAGATTTTTTCATTAGGCATGCCGATTTGTGCGGTGTTTGGCTGCTCTTCCCGTCATGGAAGCAGTATTTCGTTGTATGGTTTGCCAAAAGTCATTAGAAGCCAATGTGAAAAGACAAAAGACCTATCAGAAAAACGCTGCAAATTATTACACAATGGTTTATTATTTTTTATTTTCTATATAGATCACTTGTCTGCAAAGCCACCAACCATCCAACATGAAGAAAAAACATCGATCGCATTTCAGTCAGCTTTAATTTGAACGGAGATTAGGCCTCTTTTGCGATTCACACTCGTGTTTCTGATTTATCGTACATCCAATTCTTTAAATTCTCCTAGTGAGCGAACAATTGGTCCTACAGAGCTCCGGGTGGTCTCAAAAAATTCTAAAAATTCTATAGAATCTTAAATTGAAGGAAAAACAATACCTTTATATCAAAATGTTTTGAGTAGGGCGTTTTCAAAATTTCAAAATTGATTTTGGAACTCTTGGAAGTGACCTACATCAACCAAAATCTTCGGGGCACAACTAGACCCCAAATGGAGCCTACATACCAAGCCTACTTTCCAAACACCACCACCTTGTCACCTGGGTGTACCTAGCATGAGACGGATTTCACATGCCCTGAAGTAACGAAGTTGTGCGCATCCAAAGATTTGCAGCACTTCAGTTGCTTCAGGGATATGAAATCTGTCTTCAATACAAGATACTCCACGAGATCTTCGCGAGTTATGTGAGGAAAATCGTCGTCACACTCAACAACACTCTGCTCAAAGGGGTCTAAACCACTGCAGAGACGTACGTATCTTATATTCATAGTTCTCAGGTCGTCACCTGAGAGTGAACACACATACTGAGTATGGAATTTCTTGTCAGACATCTAACCCACAAGGGAGACATAATAATAACGATTACATAATTGCTTTTAGAGATTATTATCACCATTGTTCTGTTTACATACCAGGAAACTTGGTATGTAAACAGAATAACCTTGCTGGATAGGAGCGCAAATGGCGCCCCTTCACGACCAGCTGATTGGGTCAGAGAAGGTTATGTTTGATATCGATAATAATCGATTATTGAGTCTCGAGGATAAAACGAATATCGATGAAATATCGATATTTCGCGGTATCGATTGTTATTCTATCCTTCGAACACTGCAGATTCGAGGTTTTCTTACTTTTCCGCTACAGATCTTTCGAATTGGAGGCTAATATTGGACTTGAGACGTCTTCCAGACGCCTCAGGTTGAGCAAAATATGATAAAATTCCGGATTTCTGCTTATTTTGTAAAATTTTTCGATGTTGAGGCAACGATTCTATACGAGTTGAGTGGTAGATTGACTATCGATAATAATATCAATAACTGAATCAAGATAATATCAATAACCGAACATAATATCGAATATCGATGAAATATCGATATTTCGCGGTATCGATTGTTATTCTATCCTTCGGACACCGCTGATTCGAGGTTTTCCTACTTTTCCACTACAGATCTTTCGAATTGGAGGCTAAAATTGGACTTGAGACGTTTTTAAGACGCCAGAGATTGAGCAAAATAGGTACGTTAAAATTCCGGATTTCTGTTTTTTTGTCCAATTTTTCGATGTTGAGGCATCGATTCTATACGAGTTGAGTGATGGATGGACTATCGATAATAATATCAATAACTGAATCAAGATAATATCAATAACCGAACATAATATCGAATATCGATGAAATATCGATATTTCGCGGTATCGATTGTTATTCTATCCTTCGGACACCGCTGATTCGAGGTTTTCCTACTTTTCCACTACAGATCTTTCGAATTGGAGGCTAAAATTGGATTTGAGACGTTTTTAAGACGCCAGAGATTGAGCAAAATAGGTACGTTAAAATTCCGGATTTCTGTTTTTTTGTCCAATTTTTCGATGTTGAGGCATCGATTCTATACGAGTTGAGTGATGGATGGACTATCGATAATCCGAGTCGATGATTCGAGGGAGGAAATAGTTTATTAAATAGTTAATAGTTTTAAATTAAAGGAAGGAAATAATATTCCCAGTTTCGATCGATATTCCGATACCATTGAAAAAACAAATCAAACATTATTGCTGCCAAAAATATCTATATTTTGTAGAAGTATCGATTATAGTTAGATTCTACAGGTAGCTGATTCTGGGTTTTCTTACTTTTCTGCTCTAAATCTTTGGAAGTCGAGGATGAAATTGGACTTTTGAGTCTTTCAGACGCCTGAGGTTGAGCAACATAAATAATACGTTGTAATTCCGGATTTATGTTGGATATTTTGTCAAATTTCTACGGATCTTAACGATTTATGAGGCATCGATTTGTTGACCGATCTCCGGGTCGATTTTTTTTGAGAGAAAGGTGATTCAAATTTCCAGTATCGATGAATAATCCAGATATCAAATATTAGCTGTTGAAAAAAATCAATATTTCGTAGTATCGATTCATGTTTGATTCTTAAGGCTCAGCTGATTGTTATTGTCTAACTTTTCCGCTTTTAATACCCTGAAATCAGGGGCTAGAACTGAGTTTAGACTTAGAGTTCCCGGAGATCCCTGAGGTTGACCAAAATAGGTTGAAACTGTCGAGTTTCAACAAGTTAATACGATTCTTACAATATCGAGGAATCGATTCAAATTGTGTTGACTTGCAGGTTTGACAATTCGACCATTGACTACCAGATAACATCAAATCGATGGTTTGAGGGATACAATTGGGGAAATAGGTTCCAATTTCTAATTTCGATATCATTGAAAACCCAAACGTCAAATGTTAAGAAATAAAATATCGATATTTCGTAGTATTTATAATTTTTTCGCTTTTAAGGATTGTCGTTTTCTTTTTTTTTTTTTACCTTTTCGCTTCTTGTCTTCCGAAGTCGGGGCCGAAACTGGGCTTTGCGCCGCTGAAGCGCCTTGCGCCTGCGGCTGAGCGGCGCCGTCCGACGGCGCCGGCGTCCCTATACAGGCCTTGATCAACTCTGAGGCGTTCTCGCTGCACTTCCTCTTAGACCTGCGAAAAATGAGTAATTAAAAAAAAACCTCACAAAAAAACACGACTCGAGTTTTAAAAATTTACACAAAAAAGCTGCAAATTATTACACAAAGGTCACTTACCAGCAAAGAACACGTCTTTGCCGTTGTTATATCTGTAAAATAGCACTCAAATTTGGATTCAGAGTGAATAATTTGAACATAGAAAAAAAAATTGGAAAAACAAGGGATTGAACGAAAATCGCTAGATTTTTTTAAAAGGAAATTAGTAGTAGAATCGATCCGTACAGGCGGTGTGGAACATCATGAAGTGACGTCACTGGTGCGAGTTACCTACTTAAAATTACGTGTAAATTAAATGAGATTCATCTCAATTAATTAAACGGACAATTTCAGGAAATTCTTGACAATTTGAAGTACTTTATTCTCAATTTACCTGGTGGTTGGAGCTTCGTCGTGAGAAGCCGTAGAGGACTCGGATGCCTTCCGTCCGCGTTTCACAGGACTCTGTGGAGCTGGAGACTCTGCCGGCGTTTCTTCCGGACTCCTGCGAAATTTTTATGATTTTAGAAGAAAAATAACGTCTAATTATAGTAATATATTGCATTATTCAAGATGAGCGTTCAATTTTGTATGAAGTCACCGTTTCGGCAATCGAAAATTGACCAAAAATGGGACCGGTGCCGACTCGTCGCACAGAAAACCGTGAAAATATCAATAATAATTTTGAGTGGGTACTCCAAGAGTCTGCAGAGACAATTGAAATATCTCAGGAAATAAACATTAGCCAAGTTGGGCGGGCTGTATTGTTTTCAGTATAAAAGTATAAGATGGATCAGGTCGAAAATGATGCCATCAATCAGCGAGAAGAACGTTTCCAGTGCTTCCAGGTCTTCAACCTCCGGAGTTCGAGAGATTGGTAAGACTGGAGTCTTGGAGGAAACCAACCAGTGCCTGCAGGTCTCCAGCCGATACCACCGTCTGAAGACAGCCCTGGATGTCCTGAAGGGAGATTGGTAAGACTGGAGTCTTGGAGGAAACCAACCAGTGCCTGCAGGTCTCCAGAGTTCCAGTCCAGAACATTCTTTGGAGAGATTGGTAAGACTGGAGTCTTGGAGGAAACCAACCAGTGCCTACAGGTCTCCAGCCAATACCACCGTCTGAAGACAGCCCTGGATGTCCTTAAGGGAGATTGGTAAGACTGGAGTCTTGGAGGAAACCAACCAGTGCCTGCAGGTCTCCAGAGTTCCAGTCCAGAACATTCTTTGGAGAGATTGGTAAGACTGGAGTCTTGGAGGAAACCAACCAGTGCCTGCAGGTCTCCAGCCAATACCACCGTCCGAAGACAGCCCTGGATGTCCTTAAGGGAGATTGGTAAGACTGGAGTCTTGGAGGAAACCAACCAGTGCCTGCAGGTCTCCAGAGTTCCAGTCCAGAACATTCTTTGGAGAGATTGGTAAGACTGGAGGCTTCGAGGAAACCAACCAGTGCCTACAGGTCTCCAGCCAATACCACCGTCTGAAGACAGCCCTGGATGTCCTTAAGGGAGATTGGTAAGACTGGAGGCTTCGAGGAAACCAACCAGTGCCTGCAGGACTCCAGCCAGTGCCTACCATCGAACTAAAACACCTGGAATGCTATCTAGGCGGACGGGGATAGGGCCTCCGCGGTCGGGCCTCGTTCGGCCTACCCCCACTCCATGGGGGGTTCTTACCTGTCGCGTGCTGTGTTTACATTGCAATGTTCAGGAGTCGTGACAGTGCTGTCAACAGGTGCGCATCGTGGCGAGTATAGTCCTACATTGACCTTCATATTTCGGTGAGTTAGAGCGCTCGTATTGACTTGAGATTGAACCAATTTGCACATAAGAACACCGTCTAAATGAATGTGATTTCAGTTTACGGTCTAATCACGAGTATATATTAACATTTAAATTGAAAGTAGTTCCGTGATTTCTTATTGTTTTGGGCGATAGAGGGTCGGCTGACCGACGAGAGGTGGCGAGTGACCTTGGAAGTTGACCGATCTTCCCCGATCGCTTCCGTAATCGGACGACCGTTTAGCGGTGGGAGTGACGACGGTGTGATTCCCCTTCATAGCCCTCTTCCTGCGAACCGCATATCGCCGCTGCTTAGCGGGCTGTATGGGCGATAAAGGCCTCATTACACAATATTTCGGTGGGTCGAAAAGCCAGCCGAGTTCCCCGAAAACTTCCAGGAAGCGCGAAAGGTCTCTAGAAAGGTCGTCCTCTGAACGCGACAAAAAATTCAAAAATATGGATTACAAAGAATTAGTGAATGAGATCGGAAAACTAATGGACCAGAGGGACCTCGTTACCAAAGCCGACGTGGCAAACCTTGCTTCAAAGTCGGACGTGAAAGAAATCCAATCTGACATACAATCGCTCAGAACGGACCTCGGAACCGTTAGAAAAGAAGTGCAGGACCTGAACACCGATGTTGGGAAAATCAAACTTGAGCAGAGATCCATGTCTGAACGCCTTGAGGAGATGGACAAGCGCGACAGGAAAAACAAGCTGATCTTCAAGGGCGTGCCGTCGAAAGGTGAAGCGCCGGAGGTGGAGGACATAGCCGAGTTTCTCCGGGCAAATCTGGGTGTCGATGTCTCATCGGCGGCAATGACAGTGTGCTTCGCGGTTGGAGGTACCCCCGAAAGGAAATGCCTGGCCATCGTACGGTTTCTACGTGGAGAGGATAAATGGAATGTCCTGAAACAAACCAAAAAACTTCACGGGCTCCCTGACATATCTATCGACCAAGATTTCCCGGAAAATGTTAGGAACGCCCGCTCTAAGTTGCTCAAGGTGCGGAGGTTCCTGAAGTCCTCGGGTGAGGGAGGAAAAATAATCGTGAAGGCCGACAAGATGACCTGGAATGGTGCCACCTACTCATGGAGTGAGGTGATGGGCCTCACGTGTGATAAGCCGTCTGGAATCGTAGGACTGGAGGAGCTTGCCAGGAAGCCGCTTAGTACGATCAACGGGATCCTGAGGGGAAATTCTCCCTGGACGCCATCCCAGCAACAGAGAGATTGACTCCTGCAGCCACCGTCCGGTCCGCAATCAACATGTCACCAAGTACTCAATTTTCTCTCGTATAATGTAAATGGTTTAAATAATAAAAAGTCTTCGAGCTTGTTTCTGAATTTCGTTAAGAATTATGATGTTTTCTTTCTCATAGAAACCCATGTAATGGAAGAAGGATTTGACCTCTACGAGAATCATTTTCCTAATCACAGATTGACCTGGATTGGTGCTAGCAAACATTCGAATTTTGGTCGAGCCATAGGAGGACAACTCTGTGGAATAGTAAAAAATGAATGGTTCAATAAATTCGTGAGCATTGAAAAAAGCAGCAGAGGGATTACAGTAAAGGTCAAGTCGGGTAATGAACACATTTATGTACTTCCTATGTACTTGAACTGTAATAGTTGGCTTCAAGATTTCCTGATGCTTGAATCCTGGTGCTTGGAAAATTCTCAGAAAAAATTCATAATATGTGGAGATCTAAATGCGAGAATAGGAGAAGAGCAAAACTTTAGTGAAATCTGTGACGAACTGGAGATTGGGCCGTTTGAGTATAGTAGAAAATCGAGAGACAAGACGTTAAATGGGAATGGTAAAAAACTATTGGAAGTATTCGAGAACAATGACATGATTGTATTGAACGGGCGCTCTAATGGGGATCCGGAAGGTGGCTTCACGTATGTTTCAAACCAGGGGCGTTCAGTGATAGACTACTGCGTTGTGACAAGTACGTGCATTGAGTATATAGAAGACTTTAAAGTGGAGGTTGAGCATTTCTCCGACCATTTGCCGGTGACTTTCCGGTGTAGAGTGGCGGGTGAAGAGAGGTATTCTGCCAACCCCTTGCTCCCTCGGCTGACCTGGCGGCAAGATGAGGTGGATGATTATAAGATGCGACTCGACCGGATGATGCGGGATGGGTCACCTGAATTAGAGATCGAGAAAAGATCTGATCACTTGATGGCATGTATAAAATCTGCAGCACGATACAGCCCTCAGCGGCAGCCTAGGAAGCTGGATTACAAACAGGCTTGGTTCGACTGGTCAATGCGAAAAACTAAGGAAACGGGTCTTTGCACTACTGAGAGTCAGCCAGCAGGATGGTAGCGTATTAATCCTGAAGGCTTACTGCAAAGCAAGAGATGAATATAAGGCAACGTGTCGGCAGAAATCACAAGAATTCCGTGACGGAGTTATACGGAACTTAAAAACATGTAAAAGTTCTAGTGAATTCTGGAGACTGGTGAAGCACTTCACGAAACGGGCTAAGCGCATTATCGGAAGCATTAGTCTCTCGGATTGGGTGGCTTATTTTAGCACACTGTTGAACCCGCTGTGCCCATGGGACCCCATCCAATATGCTGAACCCCTGACAGAATGCTCACTACAGGACGCCGAGTTCACAATGGCAGAGCTGAAAGAGGTCATCACCTCGCTCGGGGATGGCAAGGCGCCTGGGGAGGACCGAGTCCCATATGAGCATTTTAAAAATGCGCCAAATACCTTTTTTGGCGAACTTCTGTCGCTTTTCAACGAAATGTTTCGAGCGGGGAGATGCCCTTCTAATTACTGCAGTTCAATTGTATACCCATTACTGAAAAAAGGGAATCCAGACCTAGTAGACAATTACCGTGGATTATCATTTATCAACAGTATCTCTAAGATCTACTCTGGTCTACTTCTGAAACGCATAAATGGGTTCGTTGAAAGAGAGGCAGTACTATGTGAGAATCAAATGGGTTTCAGGAAAGGGTACTCCACGACCGATTGCATTTTTGTCCTGACCAATTTGATCAACCTTCGCCTCAATAAGAAGGCTAATAAATTATATGCATTTTTCGTTGATTTCAAGGCTTGTTTCGACACCATAAGCCGTGAAGCCCTGTTCTACAAGTTATTCGGAATGGGACTCTCATCCAAATTGGTACACGCTCTGAGGAGTTTGTTCTCAGGTACAAGGGCTGCTGTGTGGGTCGGTGAAGGAACAACCAACTACTTTGACGTGAGGAATGGACTAAAGCAAGGATGCCTCATCAGCCCAGTCGCGTTTTCGCTTTTCCTAAATGACCTTGTGGAACAGTTGCCACATGGCGTGCTAGTGGAGGAAACTAAAATCTCGATGCTGGCGTATGCTGATGACCTTGTATTGCTGGCAACTTCCCCTGGTGAGCTGCAGGAAAATATCAACGCTCTTCAATGCTACTGTGAAGCCTGGAATCTAGTGGTGAATCTGGATAAATCTAAAATAATGGTCTTCCGGAAAGGGGGCCGCTTAGCGGCGCGCGAAAGTTGGACGTTTAAGGGCGAATCTGTCGAAGTCGTGAACCAGTACAAATATCTCGGTGTTATTTTGACCCCCCGTTTATCATACACAGCTCATTTCAGAGCCAAGGTTCCAACCGCCAAATACGCCATCAATGCGGCATGGCGCGGATTGTTGATTGACTCGAGGGCTCCCTTAAAAGCTAGGCTGGATGTTTTTTTGGCGGTCGTCAGATCGGTCCTGTGCTATGCGGCCCAGGTGTGGGGGTACCGGGAGTTTCACGAGATCGAAAAAGTGCAAATGTACTTCGTAAGAAAGCTGTTTTGGCTGCCGGACCGAACGCCGCACTACATGATGTACCTGGAAACGGACCTGAAGCCTGTCCATCACCACTGCATCAAGCTGCACTTGGAGTACCTAAAGAAGGTGTCTCAAATGAATGCAGGTAGATTTCCCCGTATTATTGCACTGGCGGCGAAAAGTAAGGGCGTGGGTGGCTTCGGGGAGCTGAGGGAACTCCAGAATAGATTCGGGGTAAATCTCGAATATCCCGCGCTTGACGGAGCCAAGATCCGGGAGTTTCTAGCCAAACTGGAAAACCACCACCGGACAACATGTAAAACTCGTGCAGTGAATACGACACACTACATTTGGTACCGTCAACTTAACCATGAAGTCAAAAGTGCCGACTTCCACTCCGATGCACCGGTTGAATTCACACGGTGGGTTCTCAAGTTGCGGACCGAGCTGCTTGATCTCAACTACCAGCCCTGTATCGATCAAAGAATTGATTTATGCTCCATGTGTAATCGAAGGGAGGTGGAAGACGTCTACCATTTCGTCTGCGGGTGCCCGTGTTTGAGGGAGTTGAGGATGAGATGGCTGGGACAAGCTGAATTGCCGCAATCCGAGCTGATCAGGATACTTAACACACGGGACGAGTGGAAAACCCTAGTCGTTTATGTGAGAGCTGCCTGGGGCTATCGGAAGATGATGGTCAGTGAATTTAATTATAACTAACAACTTTCACTACTAGTTAAGTTAAAATTTAAAAGCATGTTGTTTAACTAGATGAAAAAAAATATATATATAACTATTTAACTTATTTTGGTTTTTTGTAATTGTAAACTAAACTATAACTAGGTATATAACTTATTATTGAACTACGTTACTTGATAAACTGTATAATTTATATATGTTAACTTTGCATCTATATAAAAATAATATGTGATATATATCTAATAGCAATCGGGGGATGCGCAGCACGAGATGGTGCATGACTCACAGGCTGACGGCTTACATGCCAAGCCTTACATACCTTTGTTAATGGAATAATTTATAATTTATAATTTAGCGAAATTTAAATACATCATGTGATCTGTAATTGAAATGAATATTTAATAAAAGGTTTTTACTACTACTACTACTACTACTACATTGCAATGTTCAAATTCATTGTTTGTGATTCGATGTACAAAGTATTTAATTGAAATTCAATACTATAATACTATATTACCATTGTTGTATTGTGTATTATTATTATTGTACTTTGTACGTCGAATCACAAACAATGAATGTGAACCAAATGAGTGAAGACCGTTTGCACCAAATACGATGACGATTATTGCTTAAGATGTTTATTCCTTACCATAAAATATAGGTTCGTTCTATCTACTATATTCTAGATAAGGTTTTGTAAGTATATTGTTCATTTTTGACCGACTTTATTAATCTTGTCGGTTATACAATCATCCTGTCTTATCAACTTAATTCTCGTCATTATAAGTTAAAACGTCTCCCAAGTGGGTGTGGCACATAGCTTCCTCCTATCCATAACCCGATTATACAGGGTGTCTACAAAACAGTTGTAAGGAATTCAAGGGGTCAATTCTACAACTAATTTCCAACAAAAAATGTCTCTTGGAAATTTTTTTTTAAAACGCCTCTTTAACCGACTTTTTTCACTTTCAAGTTTTTTTTCGTGTTTTCGACCTTACACCATTAAAACGGTCATAACTCTCTTAAATTACACTCAAAAATTAAAAATAAGGATACCGTTGGAAAGAGCGTCAAATTTCCTATCTCCCTGATACCAAATACAAATTTTCAGTTGAATTACACGGAGAATAAAGCAACCTAAAAAGTGAACTTAGTAAATTTTCGAAAAATTCCCGTTTTTCAACGCCTAAAATCTCCAAATATTACCAGGTAAAGTTCTGTTGCCGGAAAGCCTAAAAACTGCGCCAGAATCTCAGCTTTCCAACGGTATAATCAAAACATATTTTACAACCGAATTTAGGGGAGAATTTTGTGTTTGAACGCGGAAATACGTGCATTTTTTCAACGAAATCGGCGCTCTGGCCTCCTGTTTCCGGAGGCCTCGCGGTCTACTGCGGCGCCGACCCACCCACTCTCATCGTCCGACCCCTCAGATCGACTAGGCGGAGCGCCGATTTCGTTGAAAAAATGCACGTTTTTCTGCGTTCAAACACAAAATTCTCCCCTAAATTCGGTTGTATAATATGTTTTGATTATACCGTTGGAAAGCTGAGATTCTGGCGCAGTTTTTAGGCTTTCCGGCAACAGAACTTTACCTGGTAATATTTGGAGATTTTAGGCGTTGAAAAACGGGAATTTTTCGAAAATTTACTAAGTTCACTTTTTAGGTTGCTTTATTCCCCGTGTAATTCAATTGAAAATTTGTTATTTGGTATCAGGGAGATAGGAAATTTGACGCTCTCTCCAACGGTATCGTTATTTTTAATTTTTGAGTGTAATTTAAGAGAGTTATGACCGTTTTAATGGTGTAAGGTCGAAAACACGAAAAAAAACTTGAAAGTGAAAAAAGTCGGTTAAAGAGGCGTTTAAAAAAAAAATTTCTAGGAGACACTTTTTGTTGGAAATTAGTTGTAGAATCGACCCCTTGGATTCCTTACAGCTGTTTTGTAGACACCCTGTATAGATAATCCGATGCGTAGTAGTTAATCTCAAAACACCAATCTCTGAGTACCTTCCACTACCCTCATAGGGGACCATATACACGCTAATCGGAACAATCCTGAGACATTTCGTCGAAATCGATTGGAAAACATAGAAGTCATGGATGTTACGGGGGATTGACGTTTGCACATACGCAGTAGCTACCATCAGTCTGGGGACGATGATTTTCATAGGGAACCATCTACAACTGAATTCGCATATTCTCTGAAAATTTCATCGAAATCGGAGGAAGGTCTAAAATGTAAAACAAGCGAGGAAATTTCGATTTTGGAGAACTTTTATTTTTCAACCTTGAAAAGTGAACACAAAGCTTCCGCTACCTTGGTAGACTCGGAAGCAAAATGTTTAGATACCTTCGGAATTTTTCAATACGTAATATTAAGAGTATCTGTACAATATCTATGTTGTTCCCTATGGCGTTCCAGATGTTTTAGTTCGATGGTGCCTGCAGGTCTCCAGCCAATACCACCGTCTTTGGAGAGATTGGTAAGACTGGAGGCTTCGAGGAAACCAACCAGTGCCTACAGGTCTCCAGCCAATACCACCGTCTTTGGAGAGATTGGTAAGACTGGAGGCTTCGAGGAAACCAACCAGTGCCTACAGGTCTCCAGCCAATACCACCGTCTTTGGAGAGATTGGTAAGACTGGAGGCTTCGAGGAAACCAACCAGTGCCTACAGGTCTCCAGCCAATACCACCGTCTTTGGAGAGATTGGTAAGACTGGAGGCTTCGAGGAAACCAACCAGTGCCTACAGGTCTCCAGCCAATACCACCGTCTTTGGAGAGATTGGTAAGACTGGAGGCTTCGAGGAAACCAACCAGTGCCTACAGGTCTCCAGCCAATACCACCGTCTTTGGAGAGATTGGTAAGACTGGAGGCTTCGAGGAAACCAACCAGTGCCTACAGGTCTCCAGCCAATACCACCGTCTTTGGAGAGATTGGTAAGACTGGAGGCTTCGAGGAAACCAACCAGTGCCTACAGGTCTCCAGCCAATACCACCGTGTGAAGACTGCCCTGGAAGTCCTTAGGAGAGATTGGTAAAACTGGAGTCTTGGAGGGAACATCCTCAGAGGAACAGGAAGACACCAAGATACTTGGAAGATTAGGTTCGGGAAACAAAAGGGGGAAAATGTGATAAACTCACACACTGACACGGTATTGTTACTAAATTCTCAGTCTTCCTTCTATTGTATGCTCGGATTTCGTTCAATAAAGCCTCAATTATCGAGATCATCTTCATCTCAAGGTGATAGGAATCTCTGCAGGAGTACTCCGTGATGTCCCTACTTCAGTCTTGGTGGTCATGGCACTTGTCTACATCAGTTTTCATGTATATACAGATTTAAGGGGTCAGCTGTGACCGAGCGATCTACGGCGCATGTCTCAGGAGACGGGACTCGAACCGGTTGCGGTGGCTGTGAGTTCGAAGCCCGCCTCCCCGGCATATTTTCGGGGCGAGTCGATCGCAGTTCCCCTCCCAACCCAGGGCGGTGAGGCCAATGGGAAGCCTTATATGGGACACCAGGAAAGGCAGTCGGGCGAAAATCCAACCTGAAATGGTTGTTTACTTACTTTACTTTACAGATTTAAAAAAGTCATCCTCAAAATGGCCGCCCTACCTGTGATTTCTGCCGTTCGTGGTCGGAGCGGCGGTGGATGTGGACGACCTCCGGGTAGCCGCATCTCCCGGGATTTCGATGAGAAGCTGCTCTAAGAGGCTTTTGCCACCCGAAAGGCTATTCGACCTGGAGCGACTCGCTGGGTAATCAGCTGCAAGCAAAACCAAAGGACATAATGTAGTAAAAATGAAAATTTTCGAGTAGCTTCGACTTTGTTCCAGGAGCAACTGAAGCTCTGAATATGAAATTTGAAACACTAACTTTTGACTATCTCCAACGGAGGGGATCCTTCCCGTTGTTTCTCCGGGTTGGAGTACGTGTACAGGGCAGGCGTGAGCCGGATGGGAACAGGATCCTCGACACTGTCCTCGTCGACAAGCTCGACTCCTTCCCCGCTCTTAATCATAATTGGACCTTCCTTCTTCAACGTCTCCTCTTTCCTGCAAATTGTAAAATATCAACTATTTGTTTAACCCTTAATATCCTGAGGTATCTTTTCGGAAGTCCGAATTCTACCTGCAATATTTTTTCCACTTCTAAACCTAATTTGACAGCCGTTGGCTGTCTCGATACTCCAACTATCAATTATGTAAGTAAACGTAATGATACAAACATAATAGCTCAAATAATAATTCTCGAATTGACAGGCTACATTAGGGCCTTCTAGGTGTCTTCTACCCTCATTTCTCACCTTGTACGCTATTAGTGGGGTTTCCTTTTCAGAGATGACGATACTTAGGCAGCAAAGATCCCTCTATGGAGTGAACCTTCCCCACCTTATTCTTTGGTTCTTTAATTCATGAGAAATAACAGACCCCAACATCCCACCAAGGATTTTTCCAAGTGTTCTTCCTTCTTCACCAACAAAAGTAGGTTTATAGATAAATTCTGCTCACGCAGATAGCGATAGTGTGGCCCTCGAAAAGATCATTCTAGAGCTGACAGACTGTAATGAGTACATGTAGGCCTTCGAGGAACCTCCTACTCAAATATTCTATAAATTTGTCAAAATACATCTAAATTTAATTAAAAAATTCTACTTTTTTAATAGATTTTTTAACAAGTGGGAAATTAAGGGTTAAAATGTCAATAAGTTTAACGAGAACGGCCCTGATCCTCCTTTACTCTCTCTTTCCAGCACTCATTCCAGCCATATCGTACTTTCCCATGTACGAGTATAATATACTCGAAGGAGAATATTATTCTCCTTCTTTATACCGTAAGGTTGATTGGTGTTACTCCAGCTATCACCTGTACAGCTGGGGCAAGGACTGTCCAGTAAGCGCTGCATATTCTCAGAGCTCCTCTGAATTGCTTTCATTCTCAGGCCCCAGATAACGGCATAACATAGATTCTGCTGCCCTCATAACCAGTCTCCACTAAGTAGGAGTCGGGCTACAACATTGGCCGATTATATTGCTCAATCTTCCTACCACGGCCTGCAGCCTTGGCTGCCGCTTTTGATGTGGTGCCAGAAGGCCAGGCTACCTAGCATTACACGTCTTATGGTACTGGATGTTTGAATGGCTACGTCATCCTCTCTTCTCGCCTTGGGATCAAAGTAACAAATTGTCTTTTGAACTGCCAGTATACTTGGAAACTGAGGAACTTGTAACTATAAAGGAACTAATTAATAGATGTAACTATACATCTATGCTCCAGCTAACCAAACTACAAAGGCAAGCATGCCTTGGTATATCCGGAACAATGAGTACCACCCCTTCAGCAGCACTAGAGGTTCTTCTTGACCTCACCCCTCTACATATCTTTGTTCAGAAGACAGCCTTCCTGGGGGCTATCAGAATGCTGCACTCGGGAAAACTCAAACTCTCCCCCCGTAAAGGGAGCCACCTGGAAATACAGGTCCATACCGATCCAGTGGCCAAGTCAGTCCCTGACATTATGTCACAGAGAATGAACTTTTACCTACCCCTTAGAGTGATCATTAATGCTCGTGAATGCTGAAAAAGAGGCACGCCTCGATATGAAACAGGTTCACTTCTATGGTACACAGATGGGTCTTTGATGAATGGAAAAGCTGGCCTAGGGATCAAAGGCCCAAATTTCAGCCTAACTAAACCCCTAGGAACAACAGCGACCATGTATCAGGCTGAAACCCATGCGCACAAGAGATCGCCAAAAAACGACTCAAAGGTGCGAGAATTTACATGTCTGATAGCCAGGCAGCCCTAAAGGCCTACTCAATGACATCAAGGCTAACCTGGTATTGTCCGGACTCCCTGAAGGAGTAGATGGCAATGAAGAAGCCGATCGACTCGCTAAGCAGGGATCGGAATCCCAATGTATTGGTCCTGAACCCCTACTCGGGGTTACTAAGAGCTTCATTACTCAACAGGTCCAAAAATGGTAGGACAGCAAGAGAGCTGCGTACTGGCGCAACACTCCAAAGCAGAGGCAAGCCAAGCAGCTAATTACCATCTCTAAAAAAAGAGCAAAAGCTCTGCCGTCGCTGAAGAGTAAGGACCTTCGCACCATTGTGGGTCTCCTGACTGGCCATTGCCCCCTGAGATACCATCTCAACAAGACGGGCAAGGCCAGGACAGTTGAATGTCGGCTCTGCTGAGAAGGAGTCGAAACAGCAGAACACATCCTCTGTGAGTGTCCTGCTGTAGCATCTACCATATTCCCCGAAAAATTTCTTCACTTTGTGAAAGAAGAGGTTTTCCAACGGGCACTTAAGTGAAAAAGGGAATCCTGTCACAATAGATCAAATGATAACAGAACTGGAACCGTGATTTTTGGTACCGGTCCTGCAAAGTAACAGCTACATAGAATGTCCCATCTTCACCCTTACGGTTCTTACCTATTAGGGGAGTCGCCTCGGTTGGGGGACTTTTCCGAGAGGGCGTCCATGCTCTCGATCCCCGAGTCCTCCCCCGCCTTGTCCATCCCGGGCGCTTTGTCCCCCGGCGAAGGTTTGGCCGGGTACCCGCCAGGCGTCACCTGCAACAACACCATTTACACTAATAGGGACAAAAGTCACAAAACTAGACAAATACACGAAAAGAAAATCCAAAGTCAAAAGAGTTTTCGCAAAATACGACCACTCCTTGGAAATTAACATCGAATGCCGCCAATAAAAAACAGAGTTCTTCTAATCATAGATAGATAGATTTATTTGTCGTTGTACACAGGGTGCATTGACAATTGTCATAATAATAAAAAATCTTAAATATACAACTTTGGTGAGACGAAGCAACAATTAGTACCAATTAATTGAAATAACAAATTACACTGAATGTTAGTTATAATATTAAGGTGAAGTAACTCTAAAGTGCAACGCTGCGAAGATTAATAAAACGGCCGTAGCCCAAGCCCGTACGTCGCAATAGCCTAGCCTGGAGTTTCACTAACATATAGGTAACAAACATACAACACAAAACAGACCAGGACTAAAACAACACAAGAATGACGAGAAGAAGAATTACACGGGGACTATTTACCATTATCACAGAGTATTTACTTAACAAATTAATCACAGAGTTGCATCACAGAGTTCCACCTAAGTTAAATCATGAACGACCGCGAGTACTTTTAAACAATATTCCTCGGGTTCAAAAAAAATATGGTACTTGAGTATTAAACGGAGGCCACCTAACCTACAGAAATATTTCGTACCGGATAACAAAAATAACTACATAATTGGAAAGAACACACTTTAATAGATTTACAGGTGAAGTTTAGAATTAATCCGACGCCTGGTTCTGACGTTGTGCAACCCAGAACGCAGCAATACCATATACTATACATGAGGCGATCTGATGTGACTGCTAGCGGCGGCGACGCTTTCAACTCCATCCTGATTGACATTGCTGCGTTCTGGGTTGCACAACGTCAGAACCAGGCGTCGGATTAATTCTAAACTTCACCTGTAAATCTATTAAAGTGTGTTCTTTCCAATTATGTAGTTATTTTTGGTATCCGGTACGAAATATTTCTATAGGTTAGGTGGCCTCCGTTTAATACTCAAGTACCAATATTTCTATAGGTTAGGTGGCCTCCGTTTAATACTCAAGTACCAATATTTCTATAGGTTAGGTGGCCTCCGTTTAATACTCAAGTACCAATATTTCTATAGGTTAGGTGGCCTCCGTTTAATACTCAAGTACCAATATTTCTATAGGTTAGGTGGCCTCCGTTTAATACTCAAGTACCAATATTTCTATAGGTTAGGTGGCCTCCGTTTAATACTCAAGTACCAATATTTCTATAGGTTAGGTGGCCTCCGTTTAATACTCAAGTACCAAAAATATATATCACATGTATAGCTAATACTAAAATTACAAATAAATACATAATATCACGTCGAGTCTAGTTTTTAGAAGGTACTAATTTTACAAAAATATTCATCAAAGTCGAATGGTGCCATAGATACGAGGATAGATTTGCACATTCTTTTAAAGGGTATGAAATTAGTGCTTATTTCCCTAGCCCTCATAGGGAGAACATTATAAAATTTGCAGCACCACCACCCTATCGAGTTTCGGGCTACATTAAGCCTGCAAGAGGGTAATGCAAGCAGGTCAATACGGCGTGTATGATATGTATGGCTTAGAAAATTCGTGGGGGTGCTTGGCAACATACAGTAGACATTCTAGGATATATTGGGCCGGTAATGTTAATATTCCTAGTTCCGAGAAGAATGGTTTACAATGAGGAATTTCACCATGTCGGAATTTCCTATTTTTGACCCCAAAATCGGATTCAGCACCTCGAAAAACCCCCTAAGGCAAACTTTCAGCCCGAACTTCCTAATTTACGAATAAACAAAACAGTGTAGAAAATACGAATGTTTAAAAAAACCGGGAAAATGACGTCATCCCGGAATAGTTCATTTATGGCCGCTTGAAGCGCTGAGATCGAGAAATCTGTAGTCCCCAGATGCAAAATTTCACGAAAAAGTAGAGTTCGAAATCGAAAACTGAAGAAAAAAAATAGAAAAAGCAAGATGGGGAAAATTAGGTTTCCTCTGTTTTTGTTTGATAACTTTTCTCTTAGAAAACACGATTTTGTCGTCCCAATGGGCAACACTGGGAGGAGACGGCGATCCGAACAGCCCAATCAGCGAGCGTTCCCGCTTCACGTCCGTTTTCCCGGTTAGTTTTGAAATCAAAAATTTTTATTGTCTCCCAATAATAACAGGAGACTTATTTTCCGGAATCAGCCCGATTTTCATCTATCCCACACCATCAACTATTCAGGAAAAATGCAAACGGAATTCGGTGAAATTCCTCATTGCTACGATAGTGAGCCCGTGCAACTGCACGTACAGCTCTACGCTGAGAGGCGAAAACCGCAGATGCCGACGTCGAATGGCCCCAACACAAAAGACAATACTTCATGCGACTGTGAAAGACCGCATGGTAAGCACAAATTACAGCATCTTTGCCCAAATAGTCGTGAAGTCTCCGGAGTAGAAAGGTTACACTGTTTAAATGTTTCACAAGTTGTTCACAATGAACATTCCAGTTTAATTTAGGGCTGGTTTCACCACTGTGGATGAACCTCCGATCATCTTAAGCCAGGATTCAAAATAGATCCACGGATCAGGATCTTGACCGTTTCACGAAAGAGTTTCATCCATGGATCAAGGTTAATCCTAGTTTATTTAGTTAGCATCGAAATTGCTATCCCCAGCACGATAACGCTCGCGATGAAGGAGCATGGAAGAAGTAATAGCATGGAATTATACTACGGAAGGACGGGATTTGGTATTTGACATTGGCAGCAGGCTCTGCTGTCTCTGAACACAACAACTTTCGCAGAAAAAAGGAAGTTTTAGGGTAAAAACCCTAGAACGACTGAGATTTTTCGTCCTAATATGTTGGCAACCCTGCTAGCAGGTCCCCTTTGCCCGCCCGACGGCCATTTTCCTCATTACGTTTTGTTGTTCTGAACCGACTCTTTCGCTCTCGAAAAAATCATTCCGCGTTCCTTATTTTCGGAGTTTTTTCGAGTGTTTTTATTGTGTATTGCCGATCTTTTTGTTCCGTTTTATTTTTTTTCTTTCATTTTCGCGCATTTTCAATGCAGTCCGCGGGTGTTAATCCTTTCGCGGATGTTTTGCGATCAACTCGGGTAGGACGCTACGGTCCGCCGAGTTCTCGCGCGTTCGGAATGAAGCGCCCGGCATCGACTTCGGAAGCTGTGTCATCGTCGAAGTTTCTTCGGAGTGGGGTTCAGCCACAGGCATGTGAAATTGCTCACAAAAAGCCTACCGACCGTGTGCCTGTTGGCCGGGTTGGATCTCCTTCAAGAATCGGGGATGCCCGACATGGAGAAACTTGCGTTGTAACCGCAGTGGCCAGTACTTCGGTACATACGGGTTCAATGGAGTGCCTTTCTGCCTCCAACAATAATACTTCTCGACACAAATTGCGTGCGGAAGTGCAAAAACGGGCTACGTCGACTCAAAAGAGTGCCGGACTGGAAGCATCGGCTCCTCGGAGTGACGGGTATGTTGCGTCGGCCCTTCGGGGTGTCGGACAAGAAGTCGCTAATTTTACTAGCGCCCCGTTTGAACCCCCTCCTGATTACGCGGTGAGCGATGATGAATTTCTTGGCTGGGAATCCGAAAATTTGTCGGATGTGAATTTATCGGATGATGAAACGAGGCCTCACGACTTCTTGTTGCCGCCGCATGAGGCGCTCGAATCGGGAGAGAGTTCCCGCCAAGTTGAGGTTGATGAACATGAAAAGGGTTTGCCGCTGAGAGCGCTGGCGTCGGCTAGTGGTTCTCGAACAGAAACTGCCCGCCAAGATTCGAGTTCGACTTTGCAGCCCGATTGGCTTGTACGACATGTTCGGGAGGCCTCTGCCCCGGAGGAAGAAGGGACGTTGGTCCACGAATCAGTGGTTCGTCATTTTGCCAGATTTTTACGTAGTGGTCTGGAAGGCGAGTACTTTCGTACTTTGATGGAAAAATATTCCCCGAAGGGTAGATTGTCACCAATGGTACCTCCAGTGTTGGATAACGTTTTGATTGGAGCTATTCCCAAAACGATCCAATTGAGGGATGAGCAAATGTTACGAGGCCAAAATATTCAAGCTGCTGCCTTGGTTGCCGCGGGGGCGGCTTTGTCCGTTTTGGGCGAATCGGATTTTGTGGATGAGGCCACGAAGGAGATGGTACTGGATTTTGTGTGGCAGTCGGCGGCGCTGCAGTGTGCGGCTATTTATAATGTTTCGAATACTCGAAAGAAAGCAGCTTTGACCCCCTTTCAGGCCGAGTTTAGGGACTTAGCTTTAAATGCTCAGATTGGCGAGTCTTATCTATTCGATAATAAAGTAACAGCCTGGCTTCAACAAGTTAAAGAAAGTAGGCAATTTGCCTCTCAACTAAAACCCACGATTGGGCTGTCAAGAGGAGGCCAAAGGGCCCCGACTGCCTCGACTCAAGCCAACCAGGGAAACTTCTCACGCCCCGCGCCTCGGGATTCTCGTCCGAAGGTGGCACAGAGGGGCGCTCGAGTTCAGACCCAGTACACTCGTCGCCAGGACTACGTCCCACAGGCTCGTCCCCAAGTACGTCGCAGGGGTTACCAGAGGTCCAGGCGATTTTAATGCCAGTGGAGGTAAGTTATGCTGGCCGGCTAGGTCGCTTTGTGTCAGTTTGGCGTAAATTAAATGTACAAGAGCCCGTTTTAAGTTGGATAACAGGATATGAAATCCCCTTTTTGGACATGCCACCAACCACAAATATCCCAAGACACGATCAGGTTATTCCGCCAGAGCAGAGGATGGTAATGAAGGAAAAGATTAACAATTTGTTGACGATTGGGGCGATCTCTCCGTTTGAGGAGAAGGAGAGTTTCTTTCAGTCTCCAATTTTTTTGGTACCAAAGCCAGATGGGTCGTTTCGGTTCATTTTGAACCTCAAATGTTTAAACAAATGGGTACGTTTAGAGCATTTTAAGCTAGATGACTATCGATCAGTGGCTAGAGTTCTGAGACCGAACATGTATGCAGGAGTAGTGGATTTTACAGACGCTTATTATATGATCCCAGTGTGTGAGTCTCATAAGCGGTTTTTGGTGTTCAGTTGGGAAAACCGTTTGTATAACATGAATTGTTTACCTATGGGGTTGGCGTCAGCGCCATGGGTGTTTCATAAGCTCCTTAGACCAGTAGTGGGGGAACTTCGGAGAAAGGGTATGCTGTTGGTGAATTATTTGGACGACTCGCTGGTCCTGGGGACATCTTTACAATCGTGTACTCAGGCGGTGACTGAGGTGGTAACGTTCTTCCAATCATTAGGTTTTGTTATTAATGAACAAAAGAGTAGGTTGCAACCTTCACAGGTGTTCTTATTTTTGGGTTTTGAATTTGATTCTAGAGCTATGACTCTGGCTGTGCCAGGGGTTAAAAAAGATAAAGCTACGGTGCTAATAAAATCGATTGTTCAGAAAGGCATGTTTTCAGTGCGACAGGTGTCTAAGGTAATAGGTACACTGGTCTCTCTCGTGCCAGCGATACCATACAGTAAATTACATGTACGCAGGCTTGAACGGGATAGGGTTTTGGCCTTGCAGGATGGTAACAATGATTATCAGGCTTGTTGTAGGGTGTCGTTTGAGGCACAGCAAGATCTAGAGTGGTGGTTACGGGCCTTGACAGGCCCGCCGTCGCCCATTCGGGCTGACTATTATGATAGAGTGCTCTATACGGATGCGAGTGATGAAGGTTGGGGAGGTTTTTCCCCTCCTCATAGAACCAATGGTTGGTGGTCGGAACCTCTGTGTCAGGCTCATATAAATGAGAAAGAATTGTGGGCGGTATTGTTGTCTCTACAGGCTTTGGGCCAAGAGTGGAGAAATGAAGCTATCTTATTGAGAGTGGATAATACTACTGCTTTAGCGATCATTAACAAAGCGGGGAGTGTGCGTTTTCCTCACTTTCACAGTCTAGCGCGCAAAATTTGGGGATTTTGCGAGGAGAGAAATTTATGGTTGATGGCTTCATACATTGCCTCAGCAGATAATGTAGTGGCTGATGCGGAATCTAGACGGGATCACAGGCATACTGAGTGGGGCTTGACTCAGACAGTATTTAGAAGAATTGTATCAGCGTTTGGGGCGCCTGAGGTGGATTTATTTGCGTCAGGTGACCTACATCTGTGTTCTCGTTTCTTTTCGTGGCTCCCCCACCCTTTGGCGGAGGGAGTCGATGCATTTACGGTACCTTGGACGAAAATGTTTTTCTACGCTTTTCCTCCATTCGCACTCATGTCCAGGGTTCTCCAGAAGATCCAAAATGAAGGGGCCATAGGTATTGTTGTAGCACCTAACTGGAGAACACAGGTGTGGTTCCCTGTTTTTCAGTCGCTGATTATTTCAGAAGTTATATGGATTTCTCCTAAATTAGATTCTCTTTTTTCTCCTTATAGTTCGGTACCGCACCCCCTGGAGCAGTCCATGACCTTGATGGCCGCAGTCTTATCAGGGAGGCATTTATCAGACGGGGATACGATGGTAGAGTGGCCGATACCATGTGCCAGTCCCTGGCGGCAACGACTATAAAGCAATATTCATCTTCATATCGCTTGTGGAGCGAATTTTGTCACATATCATCCATTGACGTGTTCCAGGTGACCCCCTTGCATGTAATTAAGTTTTTTCAATATTTATTGGACACTAGGTCCCAATCGTACAGCTCGTTTAATACTCACCGAGCAGCCTTGGCCTTGCTGACAGATTCCGGGGTTGGAACGAACCCGGATGTGTGTAGATTCATTAAATCAGTTTTCAAGTTGAGACCAACGGGGCCCCGATATCAATCTACTTGGGATCCAGCTCAAGTGTTGGATTTTTTCAGGGGGTCTGAGGAGGGGTCACTAGAGTTTGTGGCACGAAAACTCGTAGTGTTGTTATTATTGGCCACAGGCCAGCGCATGCAGACTCTCAGAGTAATTACTAGAGATCAGATTCTCTTTGAGGACCATCAAGTGGTGATTAGAGTGCCTCAAATGCTTAAGACCTCGAGGCCAGGGGCCTTCGCTCAGTCATTGATTTTACCCTTTTTGCCGGAGGATCAGTTAGTATGTGTGCCCTCATGTCTTAGGCGTTACTTGGACCTCACGGCCTCCTGGGAGGGACCGGGCGTTCCATTGTTCTTGACTACCAGAGGGCGTCACGGGCCGGCGTCAGGCCCAACACTGGCTAGATGGGTCCGTGATGTGTTAACTTGGGCAAAAGTGGATATTTCAAGGTTTAAACCGCATTCAACGCGACATGCGGCGGTGTCAAAGGCAGCCAGGGAACACGTCCCTATTGATGTAATTTTTTCTGCAGCTGGTTGGTCTTCTCGCTCACATATGTTCCAAAAATTCTATAATCGTCCTCTCTCTTTGCAGGGCGAGTTTGCTCGAGCGGTACTGTCATGAGGGACGTCACAACAATACATACCTATTTCTATAGGTTTACATACATGTTTATATGATTTTCAGTTTTTAAATGATTGTATATGCTTAATTCAAGATATACCTAATGTGATGTTTGCTGTTCTATCTGAGGTTGAATCCTTGTTTGAGGTACTTTGGTTTACCTGTTGTTGGGCTGTCCTGTGATCAGGTCAGCTTACGAACTGTGGGGGTGATGTGCTGCAGAGGAACCTGGTTAAGAGGATACACAGTCTCAGTCCCTGAGAGGAGGCTGAGCGGGGCTACAATGCAAAATTTTTCTTATGTTTTGCGAGGTAGCACCCTGGAGCAGACTGGCGGATACTTGGTATCTGCTAACAGCTGCCAATGTCAAATACCAAATCCCGTCCTTCCGTAGTATAATTAATAAATCAACCTACCCCCGGGGACAGGTTGATTGTAATTATAATAGGAAGGTAAGGGATTTGGTATTTGCAGTCCCACCCTCAGTCGCGGGGCTTGGAATGAGTTTGCTCAGTTCCTGAAGTGCGACTGTTTTTTTCGTCGGGGATTTTTTCTCCCTTATTGGGAACCCCTCCTGGTTGATTTTTGTTGGTTTGCTTAGTCCCGGCCCTCAGTATCCGTCAGTCTAGCAGGTTTTGTCTTAAAACTGTAATGAGGAAAATGGCCGTCGGGCGGGCAAAGGGGACCTGCTAGCAGGGTTGCCAACATATTAGGACGAAAAATCTCAGTCGTTCTAGGGTTTTTACCCTAAAACTTCCTTTTTTCTGCGAAAGTTGTTGTGTTCAGAGACAGCAGAGCCTGCTGCCAATGTCAAATACCAAATCCCTTACCTTCCTATTATAATTACAATCAACCTGTCCCCGGGGGTAGGTTGATTTATTAACTATAATATTTTGTCCTTGGATACTTACGTCTTGTCCGCCGTTGTTTGTGTTTTGACAAATAAGTGAGAGATGACAACTCTAGTTTTGTTTACTTTTTTCAATAGTCGGGCGTAATTTCGTGTTAAATTTTTTGCCATCAACGGCGTTGTTTTGATGTTAAATTTTAGTAAATTTTCCCATCTTCAAGCGTCAAGCCTCTTCAAATCTCTTCAAATCTCATCCACATCCACATCTCATCCACTTCGAAATGGACTCTGCCGGAATCTGGCGAAAAAATCAGTGCCGTCCCAAATATTGAAATGGTCCACTCTCTCCCGCACAATACGCCGTCTCAGCACCACGACTCCAATAGTTGTTGGAAGTCCTCGTTGGACTCAGAAGACGACGAGGATGACGAAAATATAGGGAATAGTCGATTCATTTAAACAAAATGAAAACGAAATGAAATCAAAACGAAATGAACACAAGACGGGTAGGAAGACAGCAATTTGTAAACAAAAAACAATATGGCGGCGCCTTTTTCGTAAAGATCCACGGATCAGAAGAGTTAAACCACCCTCCGGGGTGGATCAAGTTAAATCGTGATAAGGCCGAGTTAAATCGTGATAACGCGTTCGTGAAACAGTCCTTTCTCGAAATCCGGGATTTAAATCTCTGTCGTGGATCAACTCTAGTTAATCCACTGTGGTGAAACTGGCCCTTAGGGTCCAAGCGGACTCCCAAAACATTAACATGTGGTAAATTTGAGTTGAACATTGAAAGATCCCTCAGTGCCATAAACATACTTTGAGTCTTGTTTTCATTTACTGCCAATTCATTGAGGTTAAACCATCTCTTTATTTCATTAGCCGCCATAACAGACTTTTCCAACACATTGCAACATTCACGAAATTACATGTTTATGCAAAGTCCCGATGAGATCACTACACATTGAAACCCTCATAATCCACATTTTTGCCAGAAAAAAACTACGCGAAACGCCGAATTCGACGAGATTCTTACCTGTGGTGAAGCTTGAGAGGGCTGGGGCGTTGCAGAGCTGGGCGGCGAACTCTTGCAGGGGTAATCGGAGCTTTTGTTCCGCCCGTTACCTGATCAACACAAACATTATCACAAAATTGTGAATCACTTTGACGAATGACATATTTTACGCCAGCATAGTCTTTGGAACTGAATTAAATGTACTTTGAGAATCCTTTGAAATGAATACTTGATGAATGGAAAGATTGACCTTCAGGGCCAGAACTGCTGTCCTAACAACCTGTGAAGAGGTTAGCATTTTTGTTTGCTCTAGACTGATAGCAATGATGAACAAAAATACTCTATTAAAAGCAAATACGAGTGAAAATTCTTTAAAAACTTACTAATAAACGGGACGATGGTTTGACCTTCAGGACTAGAACTGCTGTCTTCCTTCTTGACTTCACGTTCTCGCTCACGTTCACGTTCCCTTTCTCGCTCTCTTTCTCGTTCTCTGTCTCTCTCCACCTGTGGAAAAGACGAATAGAATCGTTCATAAACTGTTGGGGCACTTGCTGAGTTGGGAAAGACGAATGGTATAGTAAATAACCTGATGGGGAACTTGCTAAGCAACTTAGGTAAGTGAGTAAATTGTTGAGTTGGGAAAGATGAATAAGATAGTCCGTAACCTGGTGGAGCACTTGCTGAGTTGGGAAAGACGAATAGAATCGTTCATAACCTGTTGGGGTACTTGCTGAGCTGGGGAAGACGAATTGAATAGTTCACAACCTGTTGGGGCACTTGCTGAGCTGGGAAAGACGAATAGAATCGTTCATAACCTGTTGGGGTACTTGCTGAGCTGGGAAAGACGAATAGAATCGTTCATAACCAGTTGGGGTACTTGCTGAGCTGGGGAAGACGAATTGAATAGTCCATAACCTGTTGGTGTACTTGGTGAGTTGGGAAAGACGAATAGAATCGTTCTTAACCTGTTGGGGCACTTGCTGAGCTGGGGAAGACGAATAGAATCGTTCATAACCTATTGGGGCACTTGCTGAGCTGGGGAAGACGAATAGAATCGTTCATAACCTGTTGGGGTACTTGCTGAGCTGGGGAAGACGAATAGAATCGTTCATAACCTGTTGGGGCACTTGCTGAGCTGGGAAAGACAAATAGAATCGTTCATAACCTGTTGGGGTACTTGCTGAGCTGGGAAAGACGAATAGAATCGTTCATAACCTGTTGGGGTACTTGCTGAGCTGGGGAAGACGAATTGAATAGTCCATAACCTGTTGGGGCACTTGGTGAGCTGGGAAAGACGAATAGAATCGTTCTTAACCTGTTGGGGCACTTGCTGAGCTGGGGAAGACGAATAGAATCGTTCATAACCTGTTGGGGCACTTGCTGAGCTGGGGAAGACGAATAGAATCGTTCATAACCTGTTGGGGCACTTGCTGAGCTGGGAAAGACGAATAGAATCGTTCATAACCTGTTGGGGCACTTGCTGAGCTGGGGAAGACGAATAGAATCGTTCATAACCTGTTGGGGCACTTGCTGAGCTGGGGAAGACGAATAGAATCGTTCTTAACCTGTTGGGGCACTTGCTGAGCTGGGGAAGACGAATAGAATCGTTCATAACCTGTTGGGACACTTGCTGAGCTGGGAAAGACGAATTGAATCGTTCATAACCTGTTGTGGAACTTGCTAAGTAACTTAGGTAGGTGAGTGAGTAACTTGAGTTGGGAAAGATGAATAGGATAGTCCATAACCTGTTGGAGAACTTGCTGAGTAGGGAAAGATGAATATGATAATCCATAACCTGTTGGGGCACTTGCTGAGTAGGGAAAGATGAATATGATAATCCATAACCTGTTGGGGCACTTGCTGAGTTTCCATGCGATGCGTTTCAGATAATTCATCACTGTAGTTCGTTTACCTACAGTTAAAGTACTGTAAGCAGATAGAAAGAATGCGGCTGGCCAATTTTTCAAAGGGTATATCTGCTAACATAGACGACTACCTGTTCCAAAATCTTAGGTAGTCAGGCTGGGGAAAGGGCCGAGCCTCCGTATCTCAGACCTTTGTAATTTGGGAACTGAACAACTCGAGTCGTAATGAGTTATCTCTATTATCCTCCACTCTGCCAATTGTTTGGAAATAATTCCATCTCGATTGTGAGTTCACTTGCCCTCCAGGTTTACCCTTCATTCGCCTGTAAAATTTGAAAGAACACCGTCCTTTACTTAATAATTGTTTGTAGGCACTAGAAAAATGGGAAATTTTATGTTCTTTCTGCCCTTATTTTTACTTGTTTGCGGTAAATTAAGGTAGTTCTGGTAATTTTAGTGACATGGTCAAAAATACGACAAAAATTTGAAATTGAAAAAAACTTGGAAAAACAAAGGGGATCGGTCGCCGTTCGTTCCTCTTTCCGGGTCAGTATTTCGCGAAATTGAAGGGGCAAAATCTTGGAAAGTTGTACCTAAATTTGAAATTTTAAAAGATTTTAGAAATTTATTAATGCACGGCCCTAGGGAATTGGAAAACTGAAATATTGCCGCTGGAGTCATACAACTCGAACAATAATTGCCAACAATCTTTCAGTTTTTCAATTCCCAAGGCCCGTGCACTAATGAATTTCTGAAATCCTCGAAAATTTCAAATTTAGCTACATTTTATGGGAAAAACATCGTCTTTATCATTGGTCGGTAGACAACAACCCTCCTCATTATTTCCTGGCTTGAATGGCAGGTAGAAGGAGGATGTTTTCTGAACTGTAATACACAAGGACACCTCACTAAGCCATCCGCATTCTTTCCATCTGGAAACAGTACTGCAATAGATAAATCAATCCATAATCCATCATTTCCATTACATAACTTCACTTTCACACATAATGCTATTTGGAAGCTCACTTTGTCTATCCTGGGATGGTCTTTCGCCAGGTGTTTGATGAGGTTTTTGACGAGAGAGCCGGACGAGGGCGAAGAGTGCGCCGCCGTCGAATTGACGACTTTTCTCCGTTTGTCCTCCAACTGGGGTCTCAGAGGCGTCAGAGATTTCGGGTGCGACCTGGGAAGAGGAAAAAATTAGAAATCAAAGCAAGGATTCGATGAGTGTTGAACGCCAAATTGACATGGATATGTCTTAGTTCTGGGGGTCATTCCAAAATTTTTGGCCCACAAAACAATGCAACGTTTTTTTCTGATGCTGTTGAACGCAGGAAGCTGAAATTTGAGAGGCAGGGTCAATCGATATATACTTCTATACATCATCAAAGTTGATGATCACTGATCAGCTGAGTGAGCTTACTTATCAATACTAAGACTAACACGCAAGATAACTAACTTCCTCATTTTCCACCCCACAAAAATCGTTCACCACTCATTGGAAAGCTCTAAATTTATTAACATGGTACACGGTCCCTAATATGAATGTACCTGTACGGAAAGCTGAATTATGCGCATGTTTAGTAACATATGATCGTGAGTAACAAATGAGATGTCAACATGATCGTGAGAGGAAAATAGGTATCGTCATCCAACAGATCCCTTTGAAGCGTTACGGAGGCAGGGTCAATAGAGAATGCTGAAGGCGCCTGAGTGGTCACTGATCAGCTGAGTGAGCTCCGAGACCATTTTCTCTCCAGTTGAACGCAGGAAGCTGAAATTTGAGAGGCAGGGACAATGGAGAATGCTGAAGGCGCCTGAGTGGTCACTGATCAGCTGAGTGAGCTCCGAGACCATTTTCTCTCCAGTTGAACGCAGGAAGCTGAAATTTGAGAGGCAGGGTCAATGGAGAATGCTGAAGGCTCCTGAGGGGTCACTGATCAGCTGAGTGAGCTCCGAGGCCATTTTCTCTCCAGTTGAACGCAGGAAGCTGAAATTTGAGAGGCAGGGACAATGGAGAATGCTGAAGGCGCCTGAGTGGTCACTGATCAGCTGAGTGAGCTCCGATGCCATTTTCTCTCCAGTTGAACGCAGGAAGCTGAAATTTGAGAGGCAGGGTCAATGGAGAATGCTGAAGGCGCCTGAGTGGTCACTGATCAGCTGAGTGAGCTCCGAGGCCATTTTCTCTCCAGTTGAACGCAGGAAGCTGAAATTTGAGAGGCAGGGTCAATGGAGAATGCTGAACGCTCCTGAGGGGTCACTGATCAGCTGAGTGAGCTCCGAGGCCATTTTCTCTCCAGTTGAACGCAGGAAGCTGAAATTTGAGAGGCAGGGTCAATGGAGAATGCTGAAGGCGCCTGAGTGGTCACTGATCAGCTGAGTGAGCTCCGATGCCATTTTCTCTCCAGTTGAACGCAGGAAGCTGAAATTTGAGAGGCAGGGTCAATGGAGAATGCTGAAGGCGCCTGAGTGGTCACTGATCAGCTGAGTGAGCTCCGAGGCCATTTTCTCTCCAGTTGAACGCAGGAAGCTGAAATTTGAGAGGCAGGGTCAATGGAGAATGCTGAACGCTCCTGAGGGGTCACTGATCAGCTGAGTGAGCTCCAAGGCCATTTTCTCTCCTGTTGAACGCAGGAAGCTGAAATTTGAGAGGCAGGGTCAATGGAGAATGCTGAAGGCGCCTGAGGGGTCACTGATCAGCTGAGTGAGCTCCGAGGCCATTTTCTCTCCAGTTGAACGCAGGAAGCTGAAATTTGAGAGGCAGGGTCAATGGAGAATGCTGAAGGCGCCTGAGTGGTCACTGATCAGCTGAGTGAGCTCCAAGGCCATTTTCTCTCCTGTTGAACGCAGGAAGCTGAAATTTGAGAGGCAGGGTCAATGGAGAATGCTGAAGGCGCCTGAGTGGTCACTGATCAGCTGAGTGAGCTCCAAGGCCATTTTCTCTCCTGTTGAACGCAGGAAGCTGAAATTTGAGAGGCAGGGTCAATGGAGAATGCTGAAGGCGCCTGAGTGGTCACTGATCAGCTGAGTGGGCTCCGAGGCCATTTTCTCTCCAGTTGAACGCAGGAAGCTGAAATTTGAGAGGCAGGGTCAATGGAGAATGCTGAAGGCTCCTGAGGGGTCACTGATCAGCTGAGTGAGCTCCGAGGCCATTTTCTCTCCAGTTGAACGCAGGAAGCTGAAATTTGAGAGGCAGGGTCAATGGAGAATGCTGAAGGCGCCTGAGTGGTCACTGATCAGCTGAGTGAGCTCCAAGGCCATTTTCTCTCCTGTTGAACGCAGGAAGCTGAAATTTGAGAGGCAGGGTCAATGGAGAATGCTGAAGGCGCCTGAGTGGTCACTGATCAGCTGAGTGAGCTCCAAGGCCATTTTCTCTCCTGTTGAACGCAGGAAGCTGAAATTTGAGAGGCAGGGTCAATGGAGAATGCTGAAGGCGCCTGAGTGGTCACTGATCAGCTGAGTGAGCTCCAAGGCCATTTTCTCTCCTGTTGAACGCAGGAAGCTGAAATTTGAGAGGCAGGGTCAATGGAGAATGCTGAAGGCTCCTGAGGGTTCACTGATCAGCTGAGTGAGCTATCATTTAAATTGCCATCATAAAACATATCCATGTACAGATGTATCTGCATGCAGTGTAGATACTTTGGCTGGCGAAGGGATTTTTGAATACTCAAAAGAACAATTTCCATCCAGAGTTGTGAAACAATTGATTTTTCGAAAATTCAAAAAATCGTTCCTCCGACTAGATTTGAGAAGTATAGGCACCAATTACCGCCATGTCAAATAGTGAGCCTCATTTCAATGTGTGCCAATAACCGGTACCAAAATCGCGATGTTTTTAATTAATCAAGTCGTAGAGACGAATTTTCAATTTGGTCTCTCAATTGAGTCCAATAGAATCGTAGATTTGCCGGTAAATGGTGACAAATCATGGCGAATACCGACCTTTTCCGTTTCTTTTCATCCGTGGTGACTTCCGGAACGGACCGAAGTATCGACGCGACTTCGGCTTCCGTCGGGTAAGCGGAGACCTGCAGAGGCGGCTGACGATCGAGAAGACCGATGCTTCCTAGACTGGAGGGGACCGTCAACGAGGGAGACGCTGACGCCGTGTTGACGCTGACGCTCACCCGCTCGCTGGGAGCGCTGGCGCCGAGTCTCTCAGGCTCGGGAGACTCCGGCGCTGCCGCAGCCGGCGGTGGAGGAAGCGGCGCCGCGTCAGACTTTTTCCTGGCTTTACCTTCTCGCTTCCTCTCTCGACACCTGGAAAACAACAAATTCAACTTTGACTTTGACGAATTTTCAAAAAATTTTTAGCATGGATTTATCTGATTTTCCCCAATGAAATTTGTCCTGGAACATTCTAAACGATCCCTGTTTTTTTCCAAAATTCATACATAGAAATCCTCCATAAATAAGAATAGGGTGCGCTCTGCCATTTCCTGCAGGAACGTCCAGAACCCAGAGAACCATCTACAAATCGACGCTTAAAAACCATCATGACACAACTAAAATTTTCACGTTTTCGGGTTTTTATCAATTTATATGTGGAATTTCGTGCCGAATCGATTAGTGCTATAATTTTTTTCGATTTCACCGCTAGAAACGCTAATATCGCCAGATTCTCGATTATGGCACAACTAATTTTTGTTGACATCATGACATAACTCTGCAGTTCCTACACAGCTTAACATGGAGACGCGTAGGGAGCTTAGATCTATCAAGTTCACTGTTTTCATATTTATTTCATTGATCTACCTCTCTCTACATCATGAGTAGGGGCTTTGATATGACGTTTCTATGATTTCTGAAACTTTTCGTTAGAAAACAACCTCACAATGTTGTAGAAAATCGAGGGCTTTCGGCAGCTTTGAGTTGTGCTGATTAAAAAGCTTTCCTCCCATGCATAATGGTCCAGTCTCCATCCCAGTTTTGATCTATGTAGCGATTTCTTTCAACAAGCAATGAGTGATGATTATTTCATGTTTTTATACTTAACCATTTGTTACCTAATTTTCATTCTTACTAAAATGACGGACCTACCTATGTAATTCGTCTGTGATTTAAATTTAATTTGCGTTACCATTAAATCGCCTTGTTACTTGCTTACCTCGACCCTGAATTTTCTTGAAGTACCTATAGATAATCATGGCAGAATTGGAGGAAATATTAAGTTATAATAGCACAACTAAGCTATTCTCTTTAGCAAACCTCAGTCGGGAAAACTGCAGTACTGCATCTATTAAGGTAGCAAAATCGATGCCGAAACAAAAAACGCTGCAAATCATTGCTCAAAGGTTTATTATTTTCTGTATAGATCACCCTTCTGTATAGATCACTGGTTCTCCATCAATAGCACCTACCACCATCTGTATTCTCCCTTGACCTTCCCTCTCAAATTTCAGCTTCCTGCGTTCAATAGGATTGAAAATGGCTTCGGAGCTCACTCAGCTGATCAGTGCTCTTCCAGGCATCTCCAGCATTCGAGAAGATCTTCTTCACTCATCAGATCACTGATCAGCTGAGTGAGCTTTGAGCAATGGCTTCGGAGCTCACTCAGCTGATCAGTGATCTGAGGAGTGAAGAAGATCTCCTCGAATGCTGGAGACGCCTGGAAGAGCACTTCCATTCAATAGGATTGAAAATGGCTTCGGAGCTCACTCAGCTGATCAGTGCTCTTCCAGGCGTCTCCAGCATTCGAGAAGATCTTCTTCACTCATCAGATCACTGATCAGCTGAGTGAGGTTTGATCAATGGCTTCGGAGCTCACTCAGCTGATCAGTGATCTGAGGAGTGAAGAAGATCTCCTCGAATGCTGGAGACGCCTGGAAGAGCACTTCCATTCAATAGGGTTGAAAATGGCTTTGGAGCTCACTCAGCTGATCAGTGATCTGAGGAGTGAAGAAGATCTCCTCGAATGCTGGAGACGCCTGGAAGAGCACTTCCATTCAATAGGATTGAAAATGGCTTCGGAGCTCACTCAGCTGATCAGTGATCTGAAGAGTGAAGAAGCCTTTGAGCAATGATTTGCAGCGTTTTTTACCCACCAACATTTTTTTTACCTACCAACTTTTTTTTACCTACCAGCTAGGTACTACCTACCACACCATACTGGCTTCACACCTTCACAATCAAGTTTATTAGAAAGAACTAAACGCTTCACACTCGATTGGAAAAATAGAAAGCTTCATATTGAAATTTGATTACTGGTTACGCAGAAGGCAAAACTGTATACAAATCGAAGAAATGAACAGCGATCGCATTTTAGTCCGATAAAATTTGAATGGAGATTAGACCTCTTTTGCGATTCACACTCATGATTCTGTTTTATCGAAGGAAAACCTTCAAGTACTCGTAGGGACCGAACGGTTTGTCCTACAGAGCTCCGGGTGGTCTCAAAAATTTTTAAAAATTCAATACTATTTGAAATTGGTGAAAAAACGATACCTTTATTTCGAGAGTTTTCGAGCTAGGGCACTCTTGAAAATTTCAACCCTTAATTTTCACCCCTTAGAAGTGACCTACATCAACCAAAAGCTTCGCGGCACAACTAGACCCCAAATGGAGCCCATATACCAAATTTGAACCAAAAAGTGCCGCGTACGGCGTACGGCGGACGGACGGAAATTTTTTTATTCGATTTTCGTATTCTACGTACCTTGAAACGTAAAACATCAAATTTTGAGGGGGGGTTAAAATTTTTTTTTTCTTGCTCGATTCCAAAGGCTTATTATTGAAAATAATAAACCAAAAGAAAGTCAACATAAGCGTTATTCTAAGGAAATTATAATGTTTTTTCGCTCTCCTGGAAACTGAGAAGAATTTAGTTATGCCATGATGGTTCTTAAGCGACGAAATTTTCTTGTTAATCTTGCCGAATTCGTTTTGACAATGAATACTAAAAATGGATAACATGATGTTTATAGTAATAAGTCAAGATACCCAATGTATTCAATCTTGTAAACTAAATAATAGAATCTGGTATTGCAATCGAAGTAGGTACTTGCCCGAATAATTAATTTTAATAATAATAATCTTGTGAGTTGGAACACCGTTACATATTTTTTATTGCATAAGTAATTTGTGGAGGTGATCTCGATATGTCTAGTCTACATACAGGAAAACGGGAATGGGAAACAGGCTCATGTATGCCGCCACAAGCAAGGCTTTTAGGCATACATTTACCCTTCAAGATGCAGCTGGTAAAAGGAACCAGATTATTCTGTAACTGGTTTTGAGATTAATACTCCATTTATTATATATTATTCATTGTATGATGATGAAGGTAAAAAAAAAAAAAAAAAATAAAAAAAATAAAATGTCTCCAAGTTTGAGGATCGAGTCTCCTCAGAGAACAGAAAGCGATGGAAACTCGGATGGCTTCTTAAGGCCAATCATCCCCGATTTTAATAAGATTTTTTTTCCCCAGATGGCAGCACCGGAGATTGTAGAAAAAGGGGCAATCGTAGTTCTAGTTTATTTCTCCACCAGTTCAAGCGATTTTCATTTTAAAAACGGGAATGTACTCATTATTAGTTTCCAAATGGCGCTCTGCCAAAATTTTCAAAATAAAATTGTAATTTCAATTTTATTCAGAATTTTAAAGTTCAAATTTTGAAAATCATTTCACATTTTTCAAAATCTGCGGTTATAGCGCCAAACCTCTAACTCACCTGAGTACGAAAATATTTTTTTATTTGAAATTTATTGAATATATTGGTCGTAAAGCGTCGACGGCGAAGAACAAAGGAATTTCTAAGAAGGGGGTGGTGATTAGCAGCTGAGCCCCTTACGCCTCTGGACTTTAAAGTTGTTGTCACCTTCCCCTCCGCAACCCTCCCAACACGGACCCCGATTTTTGTTAGTTCTTTCTGATTACGTCTTTGTGACTTCAAGTCTGCTCGTTTGTTCGCTCTGAATTTCCTCTCACATTGATTGAATTTTGGAACTTCCTGAATAATTTTGGTGTAGGTATGTCTGTTCGTCTGACGGTAATCAGAAGCCTACCTACCTTTTCATGTTATAACTATTTATTTGCGTACTTATTTCCTTCCTACTTGCGAAACTACAAGAATAAATAAAATTGAGATAATAATAAAAATAATAATAATGAAAATATTTTTAAAATAATAATAATAAATCATAATAGAAATAATAAAATAAACTACGAGAATGATAAAAATTGTTTATATTACTTACCAAAAAAAAGAACATATTTTGATTGGAGATTGATATTAGCTAAGTAAGATACTTCCTTTAGGTAGGTACCTTCCTCCTAAAATCAAGGTGACTAACACTGGCATTTCCCTTGGAAATATTCTATGAAACTTTTACTCGTAATCTTAGCCGTACCAACACAGAATATAAAATTAGATGTTTCCGGACCAAATTTGTGGTCATAATATTTTTCATTTAGAACATCAGAAACAAACAGTTTCCCTTTCTTTTCGTTTTAGAGCTCATTGAACAACTTTGGTTCTGTGTCTATCAATGGTAAACGTCTGTCTGTGTCCTCGTTCCGGGCTGAACTATGAGGAAACAAGATCCGATATAGATTAAATTAGCACGATTGTTGCGCATCAGCCTCGAGACAATCTTCTTTGAATTCCTTCTAGGTAGGAACGGGTCCGCTGTGTACTATTTGCACGATTTTACTCAAATTTAGCTGGTAGTTTGTGAATAGGCCACGGAAGATCACGCTTTTTACAATCTAATCGGCGTGTTTCCAAAATTTGGAACATTTAATGTTTGCCAAGTGGAAGTGGTACATAGCTTCTTCGTATTCATTTCATGTATGGCTAGGTAGTAAGAAACTTTTGTTTAGATGTATCCGAGATTTAAATGCTGGATTTATGTGATTATTTTGACGGAGAAGAAATTTATAGCGGAACTTCCACGGTCCAACCTACACCCATCCCTACTTAACTTCTGACCCCGAACTCTTCCGTGTTTGGGTCCCTGAAAGCCCTCGCATTCCTCGCCCGCCTTCGATTTTTTTGAAGTCCTAGCTTTCGCCGCCTCGACGCTTTACGATCGCGCTACACACACTATCTTCAAAATTGCAATTTTTATAGACTCTCACTTAATTGTCGTTGTGCGCTATTATCCCACTTTTTCGAAAAAATTATCCTAAAAGCCCAAAATAAATATTTCAAAATTATAAAATTTCAAAAATGTACAATTTAAAGAAATTAACAAAAGTTAAGGGTTGAGCGCCATTCACATGTGTGTGCTGAGTGCAATAAAACTTTCAGATTGAAAATTGGATGAACAGGCGAGGAGAAAAATGAGAACTACGTTTGAGTTCATTTTGAAGCGCAACGTGGTGGCTGTTTCTGGAACTATTCCCGGGATGATTGGCCTTAAGCGAATTGTTCAATGGCAGACCTAGAAAACAGGTTCCTGGCATCAAAAGAAGGACTCTTTTCCAAGAATGATAGAAATGAAAAACTGCCAGAATTTCCCCTTATGCACCTCCTACACCCTTTTTTGTCTTCCTAGCCGTTGTTCTGAGCTCCTGCCTGGTAGCACAGCACATCTGGCGTTGAAAGAGCTATGACAGCAGATTATACAATCTTCTCCAAATTGTTCTTGAGTACTGCTCCAATTCTTGATCTACCAGCATCAATATCAAGAACAAAGCGTTCTTAGCTGATTCTACTTGACTAGCTGCACCCTTACCTGGTCACCACAGCGGCGTTGCGTCCTTTAAAGATATGTGAAGAGGCGGCACCCGCGGCTCACTAGATCAATCCGTCAATTTTTTTTTTTTTTTTAATAAACTCCCCTCAAAGACAAAATGTCTTTTATGACGGAGGGGGCACGCCATGAATGAAAATAAATAAATCAAATAAAATGGGGAAGACGCCCAGGACTCACCCGACGCCGGCCCTAGGGATGAGGGAAGATGAGGAAGGTGGGGGGTGGGAGAGAGGGATGAAGGGAAGTGCCTCTGTAAAACGACCACCAGTTCAAATATGAGCCGAGCAGGACACGGGTGGTGATACCACGGAGTACGCCTACCGAGATGCCCAACTCACGCAACTCCGTGGCACTTTTCCCGCACCACACTCCGCACCATGACAAGGTCGCAGCCATCACCCTGATGTTGTTGGGTGCCACTCCTTTTAGCTCTGACACTGCTTGCCGTAAATCATCTCTATCATATTTCCTTATCTTGGTCCACCAAGTCTGCTCCATGTCCAAGCTGCCATTGACAAGCTGCCATCAATATCAAGAACAAAGCGTTCTTAGCTGATTCTACTTGACTAGCTGCACCCTTACCTGGTCACCACAGCGGCGTTGCGTCCTCGTAAAGATATGTGAAGAGGCGGCACCCGCGGCTCGCTGGATCGATCCGTCAAACCGCCGCCGGTCCGCAGGTCGCCCACGCCTGAGCTCAGCCGCTCGCTCGAAGCCGACGTGTAGCAGACGTTGTACGGCGCGGATTTGTCCAGCTGCGCCAATAAATTCAAAATTTAATACGACATTTTGGAAATGACTAAGTTTTTGTATTGAGAAAAACACGTGTGGAAATGACCACATGAAGTGTGCGTGTGACGGCAATTGTCCACAAATAGAACGGGTTTATTCTACAAAGTACTTAGGAATTACTATAGACGAAGACTTAAGGTGGGAGTATCATATCGACACCTGTGCGCCCAAAGGGCCAAACTGCTTCCAGAACTACTATTTCTAAAACGCAAGCGATTGTAGCGAGGCCAGTGTACATGAAGTCAACTTGGTTTTTTTTGTAATTGGTCCAAAATCTACGTAAGATTGAATTCCAAACCGTTTTTTGAATCATCCGCAATTTGTAATATTAAGAAAAAAAGAAAAACTGGGAAGAGGTCCAGTTTGGCCCTATGGGCATAATTTGACCTTGAGATTTGTGAGCAACAAGGGGCCAAACTGGCAGTTTTGCGACTTTCCTATACCTGGAAATTGCTCTGGTCAATCTGTAATTTCTTCTTCAATTAATACATCGGTTGAAATTAAACGTTAATAAATTATTATAATTAACTACCCATTTTTACAACTCTCTGGGTATTTGGTACCTATCCAATCACTTAGGTTTTCGTCTTTCTCTGAAACCCCGATTTTAACTCACGTAGGTGTGGTTGAATAGTGCCATTCTATTACCAAAAAACAGCAATTAAGTAATTTCTGAAACACGGATAACGAAATTTTAATTATTCCAATAGTAAATGAACACCGTAGCATTTGAAACAAATCTAAGAATCATTGATGAATAGTAAGATATCGTCATCTATTCAGCATTGTCCTCTTCATTTGTCTCAATGAGCTCATCACGTATGTTGAGCTTATTCTTCATATGGAAGTATTCTGCGTGGTACTGGTGAGGAATCGCCCCTTTGGTACATAAACAGAAGGAAAAAGCAGGAGTGGTCACAGTGACACAACTGGACGGCAAGAAAATTATCATTACACTTGACAAGTTACCTATCTTTCTGGTGTTCAGACTTCAACTCAATTGATTCAATGCAATTTGATTAATTTAGTTGATTAACTGAATTGTCTGTACCTAAGCAAACATCAGGACTTGAAAGAACGAACTCGATTCTGCCAAATCTTACGGGCTCTAGAGCCATAAAAAGTCAGAGTCATAAAAAATATTCTAGTCAATTTAATCGATCATTATACAGGGTGTCTACAAAACAGTTGTAAGGAATTCAAGGGGTCGATTCTACAACTAATTTCCAACAAAAAGTGTCTCGTAGAAATTTTTTTTAAAACGCCTCTTTAACCGACTTTTTTCACTTTCAAGTTTTTTTTCGTGTTTTCGACCTTACACCATTAAAACGGTCATAACTCTCTTAAATTACACTTAAAAATTAAAAATAAGGATACCGTTGGAAAGAGCGTCAAATTTCCTATCTCCCTGATACCAAATATCAAATTTTCAGTTGAATTACACGGGGAATAAAGCAACCTAAAAAGTGAACTCAGTAAATTTTCGAAAAATTCCCGTTTTTCAACGCCTAAAATCTCCAAATATTAACTGGTAAAGTTCTGTTGCCGGAAAGCCTAAAAACTGCGCCAGAATCTCAGCTTTCCAACGGTATAATCAAAACATATTTTACAACCGAATTTAGGGGAGAATGTTGTGTTTGAACGGGGAAAAACGTGCATTTGTTCAACGAAATCGGCGCTCCGCCTAGTCGATCTGAGGGGTCGGACGATGAGAGTGGGTGGGTCGGCGCCGCAGTAGACCGCGAGGCCTCCGGAAACAGGAGGCCAGAGCGCTGAATTCGTTGAAAAAATGCACGTTTTTCCGCGTTCAAACACAAAATCCTCCCCTAAATTCGGTTGTAAAACATGTTTTGATTATACCGTTGGAAAGCTGAGATTCTGGCGCAGTTTTTAGGCTTTCCGGCAACAGAACTTTACCTGGTAATATTTGGAGATTTTAGGCGTTGAAAAACGGGAATTTTTCGAAAATTTACTGAGTTCACTTTTTAGGTTGCTTTATTCCCCGTGTAATTCAACTGAAAATTTGTTATTTGGTATCAGGGAGATAGGAAATTTGACGCTCTTTCCAACGGTATCCTTATTTTTAATTTTTGAGTGTAATTTAAGAGAGTTATGACCGTTTTAATGGTGTAAGGTCGAAAACACGAAAAAAACTTGAAAGTGAAAAAAGTCGGTTAAAGAGGCGTTTTAAAAAAAATTTCTAGGAGACACTTTTTGTTGGAAATTAGTTGTAGAATCGACCCCTTGAATTCCTTACAACTGTTTTGTAGACACCCTGTATACCTCTCTCAGTTGTTGTAAGGCCCGAAAAATCATGAGCTGAGATCTGGTTGAGAACACTTTCCCTTGCTTCCCCCGTCGAGTTCTAGCCATCGTTTGAAATCACCTTTTCCAAAACCACATTCGAAAAAGAACGAGTGGGTGGAGAAAAGATTGTACTGAAGACAATCAAAAGAAACGCCTGCCAAGTGGGTGTGTCACATAGCTTCCTCATATCCATAACCCAATTGTGGGTATAGTTGATCCGATGCATAGTAGTTAATCTCAAAACACCAATCTCCAAGTACCTATCACTACCCTCATAGGGGACCATCTACACGCTAATCTGGACAATCCTAGAAAATTTCATCAAATTCGGATGAACAAGTAGAAGTTATGACAGTTACAAGGATTTCACGTTTGCTTTGAAAATAAGAAAGTTATGGCTGGTACAACGAAATACACATTTGCGCATGCGCAGTAACAACTATCAGTCTGTGGGCGATGATTTTTATAGGGGACCATCTACACGCTAACCCGTACAATCCCTGAAATTTTCATTGAAATCGGATGAAAAACGCTGCAAATTATTACACAATGGTTTATTATTTTTCTATATAGATCACTCGTCTACAAAATCACCAACCATCCAATATGAAGGAAAAAAATAAATAAAAAAAATTAAAAAAAAAATAAATAAAATAAAATAAAATAAAAAAAAATAAATAAAAATCACCAACCATCGATCGCATTTTGGTCAGCTCTAATTTGAACGGAAATTAGGCCTCTTTTGCGATTCACACTCGTGTTTTGATTTATATATATATATATATATTTCAATATAAACCCTTAAATTTTCGTAGGGAGCGAACGGTTTGTCCTACAGAGCTCCGCGTGGTCTCAAAAAATTCCAAAAATTCTATAGAATCTTAAATTGAAGGAAAAACAATACCTTTATATCGAAATTTTTTGAGTTAGGGCGTTTTCAAAATTTCAAAATTGATTTTGGAACCCTTAGAAGTGTCCTACATCAACCAAAAGCTTCGGGGCACAACTAGACCCCAAATAGAGCCTACATACCAAATTTCATCAAAATCGGTCAATGCTAAGTGGCAAAAGTGCCGCGTACGGCGTACGGCGGACGGACGGCCAAATTTTTATTCGATTTTTGGATTCTACGTACCTTGAAACGTAAACCATCAAATTTTGAGGGGGTGTTAAAAATTTTTTTTTCTTGGTCGATTCCAAAGGTTCATTATTGAAAATAATAAACCAAATGTAGAAGTAATGAGTGGAAGTATGGGTGAGACAAGGATTTCATGACAGACACACGGGCAAACAGACAGACACGGAACCAAAATTGTTCAGAAAGGTCTGAAACGAGTGGAAACTTTGTTTCTGGGGAACATTTTTTTTTCTTCAAATTCGAAAAGTGAAAACAAAGCATCCCCTACCTTGGTGGACTCGAAAGCAAAAAATGACGGAAAAACAATACCTTTACATCAGAATATTTTGAGTTACGGCGTTTTCAAAATTTCAACCCTTATTTTTCAACCCTTAAAAGTGATCTACATCAACCAAAAGCTTCGGGGCACAACTAGGCCCCAAATGGGCCCATATAACTAATTTCATCAAGATCGGTCAATGCTATGTGGGGAAAGTGCCGCGTACGGCGGACGGACGGCCAAATTTTGGTTTATTATTTTCAATAATGAACCTTTGGAATCGACCAAGAAAAAAAAAATTTAACACCCCCTCAAAATTTGATGGTTTACGTTTCAAGGTACGTAGAATCCAAAAATCGAATAAAAATTTGGCCGTCCGTCCGCCGTACGCGGCACTTTCCCCACTTAGCATTGACAGATTTTGATGAAATTTGGTATGTAGGCTCCATTTGGGGTCTAGTTGTGCCCCGAAGCTTTTGGTTGATGTAGGTCACTTCTAAGGGTTCCAAAATCAATTTTGAAATTTTGAAAACGCCCTAACTCAAAAAATTTCGATATAAAGGTATTGTTTTTCCTTCAATTTAAGATTCTATAGAATTTTTAGAATTTTTTGAGACCACGCGGAGCTCTGTAGGACAAACCGTTCGCTCCCTACGAAAATTTAAAGGTTTATATTGAAATATATATATATATATATATATAGTTGGTGGTGGGGTTATCGACCGTTGATATACAGGTAGGTACTAGCTTTAGCATAGAGCGTTGCTGAGTTTTTGTTGAGGTTCGGCCATTTTTAGATCTCCTAGTCATCAGAAATTCAAATGGATCCATCACCACAAAATGGTATCAGAAACCCCAACATAAGGGTAGATTCATTAACTACCACAGTTATTCACCATATCACCAAAAAACGAATTTTGCCCTCAACATCATTGATAGAGCCAGAAAACTTAGTTCCCCCCAACACCAAAAGGAATGCGAAAATCGGATCGTAGACCTTCTCCTTCTAAACGGATACCCCCACAAATTGATTTGCATACTCCTGAAACAAAATAAAACTAACCAGAAAACTAAATCCCAAAACAATCCTCCAAAGCCCATATATTTCTCCCTCCCATACGTCAACAATTTATCTGAAAATTTGAACAAAATCCTAACTGAAAATAATAAAGAAAAAGCATTTGCATACAAAAAACAAAAACCAATTAGCAAAATATTTTCCCACGTAAAAGACCCAGTTCCAAAAGAAATGAAATCCCACTTAGTTTATGAAATCCCTTGTGAATGTGAAAAATCCTACTTTGGCCATACCATTTCCCATCTCAAAACCCGAATATATGCCCATAAACACAGCATTGACGTAATGAAAAAACAACCAAACCAACCAGATCCTACAGCATTGACTACCCACGCCCGTCTTGGCCACTCCTTCAAATTTGACGACACCAAAATAATAGACTATGAACAAAATTGGTTTAAAAGTGAAATCAAAGAAATGATAACAATAGAACGAAATAATCATAAGACTGTTAACAAACGAACCGACGTCAAAAACCTCAGTAAATGCTACGGTAACTTAATCCACAAAAAGATCAAACAACCACCGAATTCCAACCCCTTCAGGCAAACCACCCTTACCTAAACAATAGATACCTACCGACTTACCTGGCACTCTCCCACCTACCCTCAAGACACCTTCATACCCATAGAACCCCCTGGTTTCGATACCTCAGTTGAAAGCTAGATCTCAAACATGTTTGTCACTTACCTACTTGTGAAATTTCTACGTCTACCAACTCATGTAAGTCCTTATTAATACTCTTTTTTCAATAGTCATAATTTTAATCTAGAATATCGTGTTTTTTATGAAATATCTGTAATACAATTCCATAAAATTTTGTCTGTAGAACCCCTGAAGATGATGGAATAAACCATCGAAAGCTTGGGAAAACCGCCTTTTATTCACCTGACCGAACCTCAACAAAAACTCAGCAACGCTCTATGCTAAAGCTAGTACCTACCTATATATATATATATGTAAATGAAAACTGGATAGTGAATCGCAAAAGAGGCCTAATCTCCGTTCAAATTAGAGCTGACCAAAATGCGAACGATGGTTGGTGATTTTAATTTTTTTTTTGATTTTTTTTTTTTTTTTGATTTTTTTATATTTTTTTCTTTATATTGGATGGTTGGTGATTTTGTAGATGAGTGATCTATATAGAAAAATAATAAACCATTGTGTAATAATTTGCAGCGTTTTTATTCGATTTTTGGATTCTACCTAACATGAAACGTAAACCAACAAATTTTGAGGGGGGAGGGGTTAAAAAAAATTGTTTTTTGGTTGATTCCAAAGGTTCATTATTGAATATAATATACCAAAAACACAGGATGCAACAAGTAGGTAGGTAGTGGACGTGAACATAATAAAGGGTCAGAAATCGATTTTCTAGTCAGTTGTTGTGGTTCTGTGCCATTATATTTGTCTCTGACACACAAATAGCAATCAGAGTAGTTTGTGGCTGCGTTTTAGTTGGTAAGATCAGCAGTTTGGCCCTATGAATCACGTAGATGGATGCAGTTTGGCCCTAATAACTTTTCGTTTAAATTCCAGTTTGGCCCTTTGGACTTCTGACATTGAAACCGATTTCAGTTTGGCCCTTTGAACAAGAAAAAGCAGTTTGGCCCTTTGGGCGCTCAGGTGTCGATATTAGCTCTATGGTTCAGAAACTCCGTAAATTTATTCATATTTTTTATAGATTGAGGGGATGTCTTGATAAGAAAAATTTAATTACTATACAGGGTGTCCAAGTAACTACGTTCCCCCCACTTATTTTCTCTAAGAGTGTAAGAAAAAAAATCGGATTAACGCTATTCTTCATAATTTTTTGCGTAAAATTCAAAAATGTCAAAATTGCGCAGTGCGCAATCGCGCAACCATGCGCAATCATGATCAACTATGTTTTTTCAAATGAGAACCCCCATTTTTTATTGCACATTCGGATTCTACGTCAAATTTTATGAACATTTTACTTCGACAACTTTTTTTTCGGACGCGCGTAGCCCGCTCAGCGAGCGCTCAAAGATGCGCAACCCAGAGATTGCGCTAAAGTTGAGATGAAGGTAAACCTCAAGTGCGGCACATCACTTAGCACTGTTTTTCTACTCCGAATCGCGTGGTGATATCCCTATCTTGGTTTGATTTCATTTTACCGTATCTACAGCCGAAAAAGTCACTTTTTGAGGAGGAAATCATCGATTTTCTTACGAAGAGTAATAAATCATCCTAATAAAATGTAAAAAAATTAAATTTTTAAAATCGTGAAATAACGGGAAACTATCGCAAACGCTATCGATGAAAATTTTTTGCTCAGAGCAGGGGCGTGTATTCCTGAAGGAGGAGCCGAGTTCGAACAGTTTATCGCTTAATTGTTTCAATCATTCTTCATCCAATCATATTTTTAGAAGACTGAAAATTATTTTGTAAAATTTTGTGATAATCATGTAGAAGTTTCCCGTTATTTTACAATTTTAAAAATTTAATTTTTTACATTTTATTAGGATGATTCATTACCCTTTGTAAGAAAATCGATGATTTCCTCCTCAAAAAGTGACTTTTTCGGCTGTAGATACGGTAAAATGAAATCAAACCAAGATAGGGATATCACCACGCGATTCAGCGTAGAAAAACAGTGCTAAGTGATGTGCCGCACTTGAGGTTTACCTTCATCTCAACTTTGGCGCAATCTCTGGGTTGCGCATCTTTGAGCGCTCGCTGAGCGGGCTACGCGCGTCCAAAAAAAAAGTTGTCGAAGTAAAATGTTCATAAAATTTGACGTAGAATCCGAATCTGCAATAAAAAATGGGGGTTCTTATTTGAAAAAACATAGTTGATCATGATTGCGCATGGTTGCGCGATTGCTCACTGCGCAATTTTGTCATTTTTGAATTCTACGCAAAAAATTATGAAGAATAGCGTTAATCCGATTTTTTTTCTTACACTCTTAGAGAAAATAAGTGGGGGGAGCGTAGTTACTTGGACACCCTGTATATAAAGCTCTTGAACAAAGTGTCATTAGCTTCGGTATTTTAGCTTGGGGTGGCGCTTCAGCGTCTTTCCTAAATCCGCTTTGTATTGTCCAAAAATCAATCCTAAAAGTAATCGCTAGGAAACCACGCTGGTTCCCCACCTTTGACCTATTCAAAGCTGTCCAGGTATTCTCAGTTCAACAACTGTAAATAGCTATTACTTTTTTCACAAACACCCCGATTACTTCGTGTATCCTAGATATAGCATATACCCAGCTCGCCTCACTCCTAAGGTGGGATTTCGCATGGAGACGCGACCGCCCGACCGCCGGCGGCCAACTGCCCGACCGCCCGCGACCGGCCGCGGGAGAGGGTAGTTTCGCATGTCGGCGATGGAACGCGGCGTCCCGTCGATCATCAGTCTATTTTTTTGGTTCAACGGGAGCGGAAACGTGATGGCAAGAAGGAAACTCGCGGTGTGTTTATTAATGGATGAAGAAGAGGAGGAAGATTTTAATTGTACTATCAGAAGACCAATAGGTCCAATGTTTAAAAAGAGAAAAGAGGAGGGCTTTTTCTCGAAACTAGTGCAGTTGCACCTCGAGAACGACGAAGAGAAGTTCCGACTGTTTTTCCGGCTCAACTTCAACTAATTTGGTTTCATCACTTCCCTCGTGGAAGAAGATCTGATGACGACAATTACGAGCTGGGTTCCACATCCCATTTCAGCACGAGAGAAAGTGGCCATAATTTTGAGGTAAGTTCGATGTCATGTTTCAATGTTATAAAAGTAAATTTATTGAAATGAGTAAGTAGGTAATATCAAAACTGGGAAGCTGAAGATAGGTATGAATTTTATTTTCATAAAAAATTGTTGAACAATGTTAACTGATTTACAAATTCAAAAAGTTAAGTGAAAAATCCTGAAGGTTTGACGGGGCTGGTTGGGGTGGAGGAGCCCCGTCAAACCTTCAGGATTTTTCACTTAACTTTTTGAATTTGTAAATCAGTTAACATTGTTCAACAATTTTTTATGAAAATAAAATTCATACCTATCTTCAGCTTCCCAGTTTTGATATTACCTACTTACTCATTTCAATAAATTTACTTTTATAACATTGAAACATGACATCGAACTTACCTCAAAGGAGAATTACAGTCTTCACCTCCGTGATGTACCGAATTTCACTTGAAATGAAACGGGTTTGCATATACAGCCGCCGGAAGGGGCGCGTCTCGACTGGTCCCTCGAGCAGTCGAGCCGCCGAGACGCGGCGGCCCGAATTTCTGACCGCGGCCGCTGGCGGTCATGTCAAATCGGTTCCATTGAAATACACAGAAGGAGTAGTGGGCGGCTGGCCGCCGCGTCTCGGAGACGCGTACGCTGGCCGCAGCCGCTGCATGCGAAATCCCACCTTAAACATTGGACCTATTGGTCTTCTGATAGTAAAATTAAAATCTTCCTCCTCTTCTTCATCCATTAATAAACACACCGCGAGTTTCCTTCTTGCCATCACGTTTCCGCTCCTGTTGAACCAAAAAAATAGACTGATGATCGACGGGACTCTGCGTTCCATCGCCGACATGCGAAACTACCCTCTCCCGCGGCCGGCCGCGGGCGGTCGGGCAGTTGGCCGCCGGCGGTTGGGCGGTCGCGTCTCCATGCGAAATCCCACCTTAAGGTGGGATTTCGCATGCAGCGGCTGCGGCCAGCGTACGCGTCTCCGAGACGCGGCGGCCAGCCGCCCACTACTCCTTCTGTGTATTTCAATGGAACCGATTTGACATGACCGCCAGCGGCCGCGGTCAGAAATTCGGGCCGCCGCGTCTTGGCGGCTCGACTGCTCGAGGGACCAGTCGAGACGCGCCCCTTCCGGCGGCTGTATATGCAAACCCGTTTCATTTCAAGTGAAATTCGGTACATCACGGAGGTGAAGACTGTAATTCTCCTTTGAGGTAAGTTCGATGTCATGTTTCAATGTTATAAAAGTAAATTTATTGAAATGAGTAGGTAAGTAGGTAATATCAAAACTGGGAAGCTGAAGATAGGTATGAATTTTATTTTCATAAAAAATTGTTGAACAATGTTAACTGATTTACAAATTCAAAAAGTTAAGTGAAAAATCCTGAAGGTTTGACGGGGCTCCTCCACCCCAACCAGCCCCGTCAAACCTTCAGGATTTTTCACTTAACTTTTTGAATTTGTAAATCAGTTAACATTGTTCAACAATTTTTGACGTGATAACGTCTTATAAATTGGTTTACCGGGAGACACTTCAAGAAACTGCGTTACGCTCCGCTCACGGAGGGGGTGCAGCTCGGCGCTCCCTAAAGGCCCCCCTCCCCTTCCCCGGCGCTCACAAAAGCGGGAGCGCCCCGCCCCCCTTCCCTGGCACTCACTCCCCCCCCACCCACCCACCCATGGGAAATACCTACTACCTACGGGAAATACCTACTCTATGCAACTTGACAAAGAATTTTATTTTATCCTTCTTCCTACTATACGAATGAATATTAACATTAAAATTATTTACCACTCAAAGTCGTTGTCACGTAAAACTTTCGCCCGTATACCGACTTTACAGGCAACAACACAGGGTTTTTTATGAAAATAAAATTCATACCTATCTTCAGCTTCCCAGTTTTGATATTACCTACTTACTCATTTCAATAAATTTACTTTTATAACATTGAAACATGACATCGAACTTACCTCAAAATTATGGCCACTTTCTCTCGTGCTGAAATGGGATGTGGAACCCAGCTCGTAATTGTCCTCATCAGATCTTCTTCCACGAGGGAAGTGATGAAACCAAATTAGTTGAAGTTGAGCCGGAAAAACAGTCGGAACTTCTCTTCGTCGTTCTCGAGGTGCAACTGCACTAGTTTCGAGAAAAAGCCCTCCTCTTTTCTCTTTTTAAACATTGGACCTATTGGTCTTCTGATAGTACAATTAAAATCTTCCTCCTCTTCTTCATCCATTAATAAACACACCGCGAGTTTCCTTCTTGCCATCACGTTTCCGCTCCCGTTGAACCAAAAAATAGACTGATGATCGACGGGACGCCGCGTTCCATCGCCGACATGCGAAACTACCCTCTCCCGCGGCCGGCCGCGGGCGGTCGGGCAGTTGGCCGCCGGCGGTCGGGCAGTTGGCCGCCGGCGGTCGGGCGGTCGCGTCTCCATGCGAAATCCCACCTTAAGGCGGTAATACCAGCTCCCCAATCTCGTTTATGGTGTACCTCAAGGCATATATTTTTCAGTATGCCTAATATACAGGGTGTGTAAGCCTAACTGGTCTGCCATACGGTACCAGTCGATTCTACAACTAATTTGCAACAAAAAATGTCCCCTAGCAATTTTTTTTAAACCATTCGTTTTCGAGTTATTTTAACTTTAAACTTTTTTTTCGTGATTTTGACCTTATGTCATTAAATCGGTCATAACTCCTTTAATTTGCTGTGTAAATTACAATTTGAGGATGCCGTTGGAAAGAGCATTAAATTTCCTATCGGATAGATGCCTTAACATCTTTTTGAGTCAAGGTTTGAAACATGAAAATGTCCTCTAAAAAGAGAGTTTTACGTAATTTTGGAAACCTCGCATTTTTTCAATCCCAAATTGAACTACGAGAACCCATATTTTTTCAAGATGCAAGAACAGTGAAAACTGCACCGAAATCTCAGCTTTCCAATGGTATAATCAAAACATATTCTACAACAGTGTTTAGGGGAGAAATTAGTGTTTGAACGCGGAAAAACGTGCATTTTTTCAACGAAATCGGCGCTCCGCCTAGTTGATCTGAGGGGTCGGACGATGGCAATGGGTGGGCGGGCGCCGCAGTAGACCGCGAGGCCTCCGGAAACAGGAGGCCAGAGCGCCGATTTCGTTGAAAAAATGCACGTTTTTCCGCGTTCAAACACGAATTTCTCCACTAAATACGGTTGTAGAATATGTTTTGATTATACCATTGGAAAGCTGAAATTCTGGCGCAGTTTTCACTGTTCTTGCATCTTGAAAAAGTATGGGTCCTCGTAGTTCAATTTGAGATTGAAAAAATGCGAGGTTTCCAAAATTACGTAAAATTCTCTTTTTAGAGGACTTTTTCATGTTTTAATCCTTGACTCAAAAAAAAGTTAAGGCATCTATCCGATAGGAAATTTAATGCTCTTTCCAACGGCATCCTCAAATTGTAATTTACACAGCAAATTAAAGGAGTTATGACCGATTTAATGACATAAGGTCAAAATCACGAAAAAAGTTTAAAGTTAGAATAACTCGAAAACGAAGGGTTTAAACGAAAATTGCTAAAGGACATTTTTTGTTGCAAATTAGTTGTAGAATCAACTGGTACCGTATGGCAGACCAGTTAGGCTTACACCCTGTATTGCGGTCTCTCCCAGCCGACATGACCATACCTGGAAATTTTTCGCGTGCCGTTTATAAAACTAGAATTTTCACATGGTTGATAACCCAAGGTCCTATAAACTGTTCCAATTTACTGACTAGTGTTTATGTGTCATGATTTTTTCTGCTTTTTTGCTTCTATGGTGTTTATCTTTACCTATATAATGATAGTATTATCCAAATTCGTTTGGAATTGTCACATGGGTTCATAGAATTTTATTCTAATTTTTGTATCCTTTTATTCTTCATTTGATCACTTTTGGGTCGTTTTTGTAAAAATGGTGTAATAGGTAATATTACTTGTTTACCTCAACTCCCCCGAACCGCACAGGGTCGTACCCTATGGTTCCTGGGGTATATTCCATTGCATTAATATACTATAATTTTTCCTTTGTGTTGCCGTACTAATTTACAGTTATGATATTTTTTTTGTAATTTCTTTATTTGTTTTTTTGGAATAAACTTTCTTTCATTCATTCATTCATTCACGTTTCGAACCTTAAGGCGGAGTTTCAGTTTTTCAGCCGCTCGCTCTTCGGCCGGCACCATCAGCTGGGAGGGCGTCGGTGGCGTCGGTTGAGGAGCCGGCGCCAAAATGGAGGTGCCGTGGACGCTGGACAGGTTCTGCACGTGAAGCGGTGTCGCTGGAGAGCTTCCCAAACCTGTGGAAGACAAATCCAAGGTAAATCTTGTGATGATACAATCACTCAAGGACGGATGACACTCCCCCGCCGTACGGCCTGTTTCAGATGACCACACCATTGATGAGGAACAAATGCAGCCCCAGCCCACACCAATTGAGCAGCAACCAAATAAACTGGAGCATTACACCCTCATGGCCACTGACCTATCAACCCATGAGTCCATGGTTGTTACCTTTGGGGGTGCCCAGGTTATCTTCACCAAGCCGTCTCAAACACCAAAACCCCCCCTCCAAACCACCTAAACCCACTAACAATCCCCCACCTTACAGTGACTTCAAAGGAGAATTTTCAATTACCTGCATATTACCCATATGATGTATAATTTTATCTAAGACAAGTTTTCAGTATTAATTCATCTGTACACTTTGAATGACTCTGTATTCTGTCTTAATAGGAACATCTATGTACCCCGTAACACCCCCCCTAACATACCACATCCCACCCCCCCTGGTCTCAGTCCCTAAACCCCACAACTTGAAACAAGGAGGCAAAAAGTCAACACCAATTCCCCTGGGGTTTTCACCCACTTCGCCCAGACTGACCCTGCAGATCACTATTAAGCAAAAGCACGGCTCCCACAGACCAGCCAACTGTAAACTGTACACTGCAGAGCGCAGCAGGTGGGCCAGGATGGTTTCCCCAGGGATGCCTCCCAAAAATCAACACCAATTAAAATTTGCCGTCACCAGTCCCCTATATGACCCCGAATTTTTTCACCAGGGGGGGAGTGTGATGATACAATCACTCAAGGACGGATGACACTTCCTCACTAGGGGAAGAGAGGGGTCGAGGTGATGCGAGAAGTCAGTATTATCGCGATTGCGGCTCGACGTCCCTGTTCCCCAAGTCTGGCACGCTTAACGTAAGTTATTATTGAATATACCTCCTTCATTCCCGTCAGATTACGTGTCTTATTTCTCCCCAATTTCCAAGTAATTAGATCTCCGATTGGAGATCATTACAATCTCAAATTTTTCTGATAGACCGATGCAGATGTAGAAGCAAACCTTCTTAGATGAGGTCTTCGATTTGGAGGACAGAATTATGATATTGAAAAAGAGAACTCCAGCGATTTCCAGCCATCCAGTCTCTTCAGATTTCTCAAGACAGGATTCTGAGAGAAGGTGGAACCTTTGCAGGGAAATTGGACTGGTGCTAAATTTGATGTTCGTACGGTGGCTGCACTGTGAATGCAATCAGCAAAATTTGACATTTCCAAAACTGATTCGGAAATGCACCAATTTCAAGATGCAAAATTTGACATTTCCAAAACTGATTCGGAAGTGCACCAATTTCAAGATGCATCAGTAAGGAAAGTAAGTAGTTTTGAGGGTCGTTGCACGATAAGTAGCTTCTTTTACAGAAGATAGATCAAAGGGAAGCAAAGTTTCTGTGGTAGACTTGAACTGAGGAGTTTCTGGTTGTATCAAGAATGATTGAGGGTTTACCGAGTGATCCGTTGGGCGTTGTGGAGTCTTCGCTGTCGGATTTGGGCTCGACAGGACTTGGAGGGAATTCCGCCGTTTCAATTTCCTCTTCTTCGGAGCTCTCGGAGCTCATAGGCTCTGCAAAGGGAAACAAAACATGAATAACGGTAAGATATGTGTATACAATCAGAAAAAAAGTTTGCAAATGAGCAGCATACTGAGCTAATCTGCAGGAAATGGCAGGCCAAATGGGAGTATGACAGTTGGAGAACTCAAAGGACTGAGCAAGTTGCAACTGCCTGGTGACGGGATCGATAATTTGGGTCCCAACAAGCAGTTAGAAAGAGCCATTAGCTGTTACAAGAGGTTTTTACATAATACCACGTCCTTGAAGTGCTGATTTTGCTATTTTCCAGCAGTTAAGAGCATCTGCAAGATATGACAGCCAAGAAATAGCAAGGCTGGAGTATCCATTAAGTTGGAAGTTACAATCTAGCAGGACTGCCTGGAAGACTGAATAAGATCAGCTAGGATCGCTGATTCTCCTTCCTTCACGCAGAGAGAATGGTTTCAATTGCGTGCAAGGGCCAATCAGCTTGACCGAAGTATTGAGTATCAGCTAGATCAATCAGTCGCTGCCAGATCTCAGGATGTATACCAAATTTTGCTCTCTTAGATTATGCTGAAGTTTTGGCAGTTAGAAGGATCCAACAGCCAGGAGTATCTAATTACCTGGAAGCCAAATTAGGCTCTAAGGAACAATCTAGCTGCAATGAGTATGAATCAGCTGAATTCTGCTTCCTTCGCGCAGAGAGAATAATGCTTGATCGAAGTATTGAGTATCAGCTAGAACAATCAGTCGCTGCCAGGTATCAAAATGCATACCAAATTTTGCTCTCTTCCAGCATCGGAGAATCTTGCCTTATGTGATAGGAACATGCAGGAACAACTTTGACGCCAAATCAGCAAGGGATCCAAGCTGTAATGCTCAGAGTACTAGGTATCAGACCCAGCACTGTCTTGCTGAATGAAAAATCGACATTTTGACTCACCCAGAACGCCTGTAAGGGGATTGATGAGGTACTGGCGAGCCTTCCCTGAAGATGTCAAGTCCTGAGAAGGAGACGGCGACCGCGGTTTATCCTGCGAAACAATCGATCGATCAATTTCGTGCAATTATGGTCATTTTTAGTCCCAAATTTATTGGTTATTAATGAGCTTTGCAACGTTATCAATTAATTCGTTTTTGGATAGTAAAAATTGTTGAAATGGCCAATTTTATGGGGAGTAAAAACCAAACTTAGGTGCTTTGGGGTTTTCTGCGAACGCAGAGAGTAGGTTTTTAAAATTCCTTAAATTCGCTGAATTTGAAAAGGAATTCAATGAGCCTCAATTCTAAAGATTGTCTAAGCGGTCAAATTTTCAAAAAATAGGGCCAAAAAGCGTTGTTTAGAGGTTAAAGTAGTGGAAATAGTCGATTTTTATAGTATATTTGGAATTGGGACCGAATTTCCTGTAAGAAAACCACATCAGACACGACATATTTGTCATACTTGAAAAACAGCTGCAATTATGGTAATTTTTAGTCCCAAATTTATTGGTTATCAATGAGCTTTACAACGATACCAATTAATTCGTTTTTGGATAGTAAAAATTGTTGAAATGGCCAATTAATTGGTTTTTGGATAGTAAAAATTGGTGAAATGGCCAATTTTATGGGGAGTAAAAACCAAACTTAGGTGCTTTGGGGTTTTCTGCGAAAGCAGAGTAGATTTTCAAAATTCCTTAAATTCGCTTAATTTGAAAAGGAATTCAATGAGCCTCAATTCTAAAGATTGTCTAAGCGGTCAAATTTTCAAAAAATAGGGCCAAAAAGCGTTGTTTAGAGGTTAAAGTAGTGGAAATAGTCGATTTTTATGGTATATTTGGAATTAGCACAAAATTTCCTGTAAGAAAACCACATCAGACACGACATATTTGTCATACTTGAAAAACAGCTAAAAATCGGTTGAAAATAAACAGCACAACTTTCCTATCGCACTACTTGACTCACCTCTTCGAGGAGCGGCTGAGGATGAGGCGGAGACGCCGGAACGGGCGCCGGCGCCGCCTGAACGACCGACACCTGTTGTTGAGGAGGCGGCGGGTGGGTCATGGGCGTCGGCGGCGTCTGGTAAACGGGCGTCGGGAGGAGCTGGGCGGGCGGCGCCGGCGCTTGTGGCGGCCGGTGGTGAACAACGGTTTGGGGCGCCGGGGTCGAATTGAACGATCTCACGCCCACCTAAAATGAATAGTCAAATAAATTTAAAATAAATATGCACTAAATCCACATTTTAGAGAATGACCCAAACGCTTTTGGATTATTTTTGTGCGTTTAACTACGTATCATTAGAATGTTTAATTCTTCAAAAATTGCATTATCAATATTGTCATGCTTGAAAACCGAATTTGGTGCCAAACAAAAGGACGTCTTAATAGATGATTTACGGGACAAGCCTAACGTCGGGTAGGAAATCTGAGCAAATCGCATCCCTTCATGCAATTATATTATTGTAAAAGTGTACAAAATGGCGATAATAAACATATCTATTTATCTATGATGGGTGACATTTATTATTAAATACCTGAACCGGAGGCTGAACGACGGGCGCGGAGGGTAACGGCGTCGCTTGAACCGGAGGCGCCTGGTGCTGTTGAGGAGGCGGCGCCTGAACGACGGGAGGCGGCGGGTGTTGAGGAGGCGCCGGCGTCGGAGCGGCGCCGTCCGTCTGGAGGAGGTTGACGAGGAGGGGAGACGCGTCGTCTTTGGCGTCGACGGCGCCGCTCAACACCGACGGGCGTCCCATGGCGCCGGGGTACGGCGGCGGCGGGTAATGATTCGGCGCCGCCTAAAAAAAAAATGATTAAATTAACCAATAATTTTTTTTAAAAAGTAAAATAATAATCATTCCTAACAAAACGTAATATTTTGAAAAAAAAACGGTTTTTTCTGTAATTTTTAAAAAATGCGAAAATTAATAACTACTTTTAATAGGTAATTTATTGATAAATAGCAGTAAATTTATAGTAAATTAGCATTATAAAAGAAAAAATCAGTGTCAATAACATTTTTAAGAACCTACATTTTGCATTTTATTCGTGAATTTCATCAAATTTGATTTGTCATCATTACTTCATCTTGAACGGATTTTGTATTTATTCATATTTAAAATAAATATCGTAATAATAATAAATTATAACCTTATTCTGGAGTTGGAGGTGATGTGATGAAGGCGTTTGAGGGTAATGAAACGTCCTGTTCTGAGGTGGCGCCACCTGGAGAGAAAAATTGAAAAACTTAAAAAATACTCGAAAATGAGGTCAAAATTAGAAAATTCGCTCATTAACTCATGCTGCAAGAGGACTTTTTTGATTCCTATCCTTCAGAGATGATCAATACGTACGAATATACATCGATTTAACTAACTAATTCGATTAACTAATTAATTTCCTTCAATTCGACTAAATTTACAAACAAATATCTTCCTCGACCCAATTTTTATTGAAAAATGAGTTTTTTGAGACGAATTTGTGGGTATAAACCAAGTTTAATAATTAGAAATAATCATAAATATCGTGTACAAGTTTATACCTGAACTTGGACGACATTTTGCGGCGCAGGAGGCGTCGGAGTTGGCGCCGGCGGCGGCAATAACTGTGGCGCCTGCAATAAATAAATAAATTCGCATTAAATAAAGCAGTAAAAATATACAGTTGTACATAACTTTTGAACGGCTATCGTTTATATTATTATTACCTTTAATCCATTAAAATAATATAAATATCCAACAACACTAAGAGCCAAATTTTCACGACTTTTATGATTTTATTCAGAATTCGAGCGGTTTTTGAGACCATGTTTTCTCACGACAGACAGACAGAGAAACCAAAGTTGTTCCAAAAGCTCTGAAACGAAAAAAAATCCTCCAAAATTTAGATCTTAGAGGTACAAAATGTTTTCAAATTTGTCGAAATACCCACATTTACGCCAATTCTGGACAAATGTAGGTCAAAAAGTTCCTACTTTCCTCACCACTTTTGAACAACACGAATGAACACCGGTACCACGTAATTTCGGATAGGAAAATTCGAATTTTGAGTTCCCGGCGAGTTAAGAGTCGAGGAAGTTATTTCCAAACCAAATTCGGCGTCCAAAAACGACTTCATCGAAGATAATTCGAAATTTGATTCGTCGAAAACCGCTCATATTTTCGACTTTTATTAAAACCCTACCTGGGCCAAAAAAAAAAAAAAAAAAAAAAAAAAAGTCATCGAATTCTGGGGAAATTTTGGTCGTAACTTAATTTTTGGCTGTAGCTCACGAGAAAATTTATCATACAATTCCGCTCTTTCCATTGAATTTAAAATTTGAAATTAAAATTAAATATTAAATTTAAATTTAAATTTAAAATTAAACATTTAAATTTAAAATTTAGTTACTCTAATGACACTTTGGGACAGCTGAGGAATTCGTAAGGTTTTCTAGTTGCACCAGTGACACCATGAGACTGTCGCGACATTTGCCGTATTGATTTGGTGTCACCAGGGGTACCATGGGCAAAAGTGTGTACAAATAAATGAGTACTTTCCAATGTTTTTCCTAAATTATGTTCAGCAATCAAAAAGCGGACAAAATATGACAAGAAAACGCCTGTCAACCACAGAATTCATGTATCACAGACGAATAGACTTAGTTTCACATTTTCAGTGAACTTTCAACTTTCTATAAAATGAAACTGTGAGAATAATAAATCAAAGGAAGAAATTTAAACTTTAATGTTTCGCTGGAATTCATAAGAAATTGAAATTGAATTTTTAATGGTCTGTATCTTTAATCAGACTTCATGAAAAAACGACAAAATTCGGTGTCACTAATGACACCATGGTCAAATTAGTGTTAACATTAAAATGTAATTACTTAAAAAAATTAAAATGTAATAAACGTTATTTTGATTAACCCGTTTCAAGCCGAGGGTGGAAATAACAGAGAAGTGAGAGGAGGAGGATGAACTCCGTTACAAGATGGCGGCCGAAATAAGGCATAATTTGCTCACCAATTGGAAGCAAAAATACTCCAAATTTTATGAATTTTACATTTTAATGGGATTTAAGAGGCCTCATTCTTCCAAATCGATGTGATTTATCGCCTAGGGTCGAATTTGAGCCACCATAATCACGCTTTTGGCCAAAAGGCCTCCTTTTCAAAAAAAAAATTCCAAAATCGCATCGAGCTCCCGAATGTCGAAGAATTTTTTTTTTACGAGTACTTAGAGGAACAGCATGAATGAGAAAAAATTCTTCTACAAAGATTTTTCCACTATTTTCAATATTTAAAAAAAGGCCGATGCGAACACTCATATCAGTGGCCGGAAATGGGTTAAGATTTAATTATCGATACCTTAAAGCACAAAAGCGCTATGTCCATCGACCTTCCAAATTTTTTATTATTTTTTTTTTTAATTTCAGAAAAACTCAAATTCAACGAAACTATTATTGAGTTTTCTTGACGATACCTTGAAAATTTATTGAGGAAATTGTAAAATTTAGTGTTATAAGCCATTATTTTAGGAATTGTGCATTGGCGATCATTTCTTTTGCGTTTTTCTCAAACTCCTTTGTGCTTTAAGGTATAGTTATATTTTCGAAATGTTTACCTGAAGGACTCTGGAGGTGGAAGGGTCTACCTGAGGTCCGGTCTGCGGAGGAGGCGCCGGCGCCAGGCCCGAGGGCCCAGCAGGCGCGGCGCCGCCTCCAGGGCTACCGCCAGCCGCCAACCGAATAGATATCACTTGCTGAAAATTCACAAAAAAATCAAAAATTACCATTTTTTAAACAAAATATTGAAATTATGTGTTTTTTAACCAATTAACGCCCACAACTTTTTTTTTCAATATATTTTGAAAATAAATTTTATATTCCGACTCCAAATAGTCTTAAAAACACGGGAAAATAATTTCAAAAAAATCTGGTCGAATTTCATGGGTTTACGTAGCCACATTGCAACGCTGGGGGCCACAACTGACCTTTTTTTGAACAGAGATTTTAGTAGATCGTGTGATCTGACCGGATCTCCGACCGGACTAGGAACTCTCATAGAATATTAGATAGGGAATAGGTTTCCACATTTCCAAAAGATTCAGGGAAATTCGGTCAGGAATATGCATAAAAAAATCGTCTGTTTACCTCTGAGGGTCGTAGCTGGACAGATAGGATGCCTAGCCGAGCAAGGACTTCCCCGCCGGCCTCGGCCGCGAGCGACCTGCAAAGTGAAAATTTCAATATAATCCTTCATCATTTCGGTTTTAAACAGACAATGAAATGTACCTACTATTTATATTATTACGTCCCTTCTTGCACACATTACACGTGTAGTATCACCACATGAGTTGAGTAGGTAACTACCAACAATTAACTTCAGAAGTTATTATACAATTTCATACCATACGACCAGATGTTCTTATCGAAATGTTTTATTCCTCAAATTGTGTTTTTCCTGAATTCGTTTTATCCGTGTGACGTCACACAGAATGGATGTTGGAAGAAGAAGGAGAAGAAGAAGAAGAATAAGACTGATCTCCCTGAAAGGCGGCCATGTCGACTCCGTTGTAAACAAAGATTGTATAGAATATTGCATAGGTTTTTCATTATGCCAACCTGTGCGGTTATTAGTTGCTCTTCTCGTCCCGGAAGCGGTATTGAATTTTTTGGTTTGCCAAAAGTGACTAGAAACAGTGTGCAAAGACAAGAAACTTTCCGAAAAAAACGCTGCAAATTATTACACAATGGTTTATTAATTTTCTATATAGATCACTCGTCTGCAAAATCACCAACCATCCAATATGAAGAAAAAAAATTTAAAAAAATCAAAAAATCAAAAAAATCAAAAACAAAAAATCAAAATCACCAACCATCGATCGCATTTCGGTCAGCTCTAATTTGAACGGAGATTAGGCCTCATTTGCGATTCACACTCGTGTTTTGATTTATATATATATACATTTCAATATAAACCCTTAAATTTTCGTAGGGAGCGAACGGTTTGTCCTACAGAGCTCCGGGTGGTCTCAAAAAATTCTAAAAATTCTATAGAATCCAAAATTGAAGGAAAAACAATACCTTTATATCGAAATTTTTTGAGTTAGGGCGTTTTCAAAATTTCAAAATTGATTTTGGAACCCTTAGAAGTGACCTACATCAACCAAAAGCTTCGGGGCACAACTAGACCCTAAATGGAGCCTACATACCAAATTTCATCAAAATCGGTCAATGCTAAGTGGCAAAAGTGCCGCGTACGGCGGACGGACGGCCAAATTTTTATTCGATTTTGGATTCTACGTACCTTGAAACGTAAACCATCAAATTTTGAGGGGGTGTTAAAATTTTTTTTTTCTTGGTCGATTCCAAAGGTTCATTATTGAAAATAATAAACCAAAAGAAGAATATCAGCCTTTTGACGTCGCTGCTTCCCAGCCTTCTGAACAAAACTCAGTTTTGTTTCCAAAGTTTTATTGTTATTTATACGCCTAGAAAATTTTTAAATTTATTGTTTTGTTATTGTTGGAAGCCTGATGCTATTTATTTATTTTAAAAGTTTGACAAAGTTGAAACAATGAGAGTATGAGTTGGTGGGTCAGTCTCCTCACATGTAGCTGCTTTGAGCCCTGATGAAGGGAATAAATTTTCCGAAAGCTCGGCAATAACAGCGTTTGTTGAACGACCCCATTCCCGATACTTGACAGTTTATCTAGAGATATGTTGTTGGACAACTAATGAACCAGTAGATAGGTAGCTACTGAATAATCGGTAGTTATTACTTATATGAGACCCAAAAAAATGCATTGAGAACTCTGGAAAATCTAGGTTTGTGGTGTTCACTAGGTACTTTCTAAAGGCGAATACACTCAACCATCAGTAGGTAGGAACGTTTTATATTGCAATCTAAGGTCAGATTGGGATGTAAATAGGCACTTGTCTCTGGTTCTCTATGTGAGTAGGTATCTATTATCGATCAACACACCTAAGTACAGATCTACAATTAACAGAATATCAGTTCACATTAGTAGGTACAATTTAAGGTTTCAAGAAAAGAAGTTCCTAGGTACAACATTTATAAAATTTACCTTTGAAAATACCGTCTTTAGCAGTTAGTTGTCTGTAAGTTCGTATATCACTATATCCATCGTAGAAGGTTTGATCTGTACTTCCTTCTGACGTGATAACGTCTTATAAATTGGTTTACCGGGAGACACTTCAAGAAACTGCGTTACGCTCCGCTCACGGAGGGGGTGCAGCTCGGTGCTCCCTAAAGGCGGGCGGCCCCTCCCCTTCCCCGGCGCTCACAAAAGCGGGAGCGCCCCGCCCCCCTTCCCTGGCACTCACTCCCCCCCCACCCATGGGAAATACCTACTACCTACGGGAAATACCTACTCTGTGCAACTTGACAAAGAATTTTATTTTATCCTTCTTCCTACTATACGAATGAATATTAACATTAAAATTATTTTACCACTCAAAGTCGTTGTCACGTAAAACTTTCGCCCGTATACCGACTTTACAGGCAACAACACAGGTTTTTTTTGTGAAAGTCTGTACGTCCGTGATAGGTAGAAACAAAACACCTCATCTAAACTATCCAGAGATATGTTGTTGGACAAACAATGAACAAGGAGACAGAGAGCCACTGCAAAATCGGTAGTTGTTATGTTTGAGACCCAAAAAAATGCAGTAAGAACGCTGGAAAATCTAGGTTTCTGGTGTTCACTAGGTACATTCTAAAGGTGAATACGATCAAAATCATCAAAAGGTAGGAAGGTTTCATATCACAATGTAGGGTCAGAAAAGGATGTAAATAGGCACTTGTCTCCAGTTCTCCATGTAAATAGGTATCCAAGTAGTAATACGTTTGTTCAATGTGGCGATTAAATATTCAAATTTTCATTCTGAAAAACTTATTTCGAGAGTTTTTTATTGACACTAATGTTGTTTGTGTCAGCATGACAGTTGACACCTGTCATGTCCTTGTTCTTTGTGTCAAGACCCCTCAGTGTCTGTATCAGCTGTTTGCAATCTGATCGCTACTTACGATTACATAATTGCTATAAAAGAATAGAAAGAAGAAAATAATGAATATACCACTATCATTCTGTTTGCATACCAAGAAATAGGACCTATGTGGTATGTAAACATAATGACCTTGCTGACAGCGAGTCAAAATGGCGCCCTTTCACGACCAGCTGATCGGGTAAGCTGAGAAGGTTAGGTTTGATAACCTAAGGTAGGTTAAATTGAGTCTCACGGATATCACCCATACAGATTCTGTATTACAGGAATGTTTCCGAGTTCTCTTAATTCCGGTGTACAAACGTATTGTATCTTTATGTATTAATGCGTGACTAGAGGCATCAGCACAGATACTACAGCATGGCGACGAGGAGAAACGAAAGCGAAAGACTGGACTGACGATGAACCAGAGCAGGTAAATCGACCTCTTTCCTTCAAAGATTTTAATGTTGAAAGTTTCAATGCTGATGGCGAGGAATGGGAATACTGGTATTCTCGTTTCAACATTGCTCTTCGATCATGTCACGTCGAAAATGATGATAAGCGTACAAATTTGATCGCCAAGACAGGAGCGAAACCATTTTGCGACCTTGTTGATTATTTCTATCAGGAGGACCTAGACAACATTGACTACTTTGATTTGATAGGGGTTTTGAAGAAAAATCTCGGCCGGAAAGATGTTTCTCTGAGTGAAAGGCTAAAATTCACTCAAATGAATAGGTACGATTCAGAAACGCTGACGGAATTCATAGCTCGTCTTCGTGCTCAAGCTACAAGATGCCAGTTTGGGTCTTCACTGATGGAACGGTTGCGTGATCAACTATTGCTAGGGATAAATGAAACTAGTTGGCAGCAAGAAATACTCCGCAAGTACCCCTCTGTCAAGAGTTCATTTGATGACATTGAATCGTTCTCTCCTTTCTTGAGAACGCAAAAATTCAGCAAGACAACATCCAAACTTGTAAAATTGAGAAAAGTTCTGCTTATAGAGTGAACTTGCGTCTCCGTGCACTGCCCTGAGGGATTCCGAATGCGCTCTTGCGGAGCTGCGAGAAAGTTCACCTCAACTCAAACTCTCCTAATTTTAATGTCTTGACCGGAGCTATGCCAAACATTTAGTGATTATGATGGTGAAGTCGTGGATGATGATGACCGGAGATGATGTTGCGAGAGTTGATCATTTTTGTATTAGGTATTATTTACTGATCAATGAGATAGAAAAATAAATCATAGGCATGTGATTTGCGGGAATTACTAGGTGTGAGTAAAGGAACGAGGATGTGAAGTAGGGTGTAAGTTAATGTTTAAGGGATTATGAATGGGAAAATGGTCAGAACGACAATTTGCATTCTATAACAAACAGACAACACCACCATTTCACCATTTTCTTTGTGGTGAAATCGAAATTTATTGATTTTGAATTTATTGATTTTTCCCATGAGGCACCGAAAGACTGGAATATTTCCACGTACAATCATTATTTTATCAATGATAGAGAAAAAAAAGCCCAACTCAAGGTCTCAACTACCGGTCCTAATATTTAATCACGAAGATTCATTCTGGCTCAAACAGATGTCAAAAAGAAAGTAGGTGGAAAGTAACGGCAATAAAGGAGTACTGTTTTGAGGCAAGATAAATATTAATTTCCTTCTTTTCAAAATGTTTTGAAATTTCTCCAAGTTTGTCTAAATTTCTTCTCTGTAATCCCAACGTCTCTATATTTATCCCCCAATGTCTCTTCATCCCCTTGTTCTAATATAGGTGTAACAGCCTAGTTATCACTTCATATTACCGATTCAGATCAATAGAATGTATTCAGAGAGCTCTTCCTAAATGAGCTACTGCCAGAAGGGACTTAATTATTAAAGACAAAAATATCCAATCCACTGTCTTGTCTTATAGGATACAAGATAATATAAATACCTACACCAAACCTTATTTGCTCCCGCGAATCAATAACATTATTGCAAAGCGACAGTTAGAAGAATGTAGGAATACGAAAACGAATAATACAAATACACAAGCAATATAAAAAAAAGTGTCTTTATTTTTAGTGATTTGACTAGGTAGACCTCCAAAGTATAATATCACAACATTTAACTAGTTGATTAAAAATTCAATCAATTCAGTAAATTTCGACTGTACATTCATGATGTAAGAAAGGTGAAAATGGGGGTAGTTGCATGGGTCGGAATTTCGTGTTTTTGACTTCAGATTCGAATTTAGCGCACTTTAAAACGTTTCTACACCAGTTTTCAATTCGAAATTCCATTTAGTTTAGCCGTATTTCAATAAAGAAGTACCGTGCTTTTTAGTGTTGGCGGGCCACTCCTCTTTCATCATCCCTAAACGAGAATCTCACGATAGAGTGCGTTGAGATCACTGCCATTATGGACCATTCGAGTCAGAAACGTTGAAATATAGTTGCAAAATAATGGTGATGATTAAAAAAAACTTTGAAATATATTTTTCAAGCTTTACATGTTTGAATTAATCGTTTGAATTGAAAGTTTTGAAGCATATTTTGGATGTTTTTCTTGTTGCAACGTTGGCGCCATGGACCTAGGTCCACTATGGATACTAGTCCATGCTTGGCCCCCTTCACACCCGTGACGTAGCCCCCACCCCGCAGCGTCCAAGCCGTGTGTAGGTTTTCCCGCCTGAATCCGAGAATCCCGTTCTTTGAAAAAATCTCTAAATTTTAGGAAGCGTTTCTGGGAGTTTTATTTGCAGGTACGTACTTCAATAGAGATTCTCTACACAGAAAAAATACAAAAAAATATCATGCTACTACCCCATTATTGCACAACGATTTACTATTTTCTATACGGGGTGTTAAACTCACGTAACTGACACTGGGATTCTACGACTGAAGTTGAGATTCTACGACTCATGCCGAGCAAAAAGTGTCTCTGAAATGCCGAGCAATAAGTGACCCTTATTTCACTTGAACAGAAAAGCGAGCCAGAAAGAAATCAGAGAACGAGCCGGATGAATAAAGCAATGAGAAGACGGAATTATTTGAAACGGGACAGCACAAATCGCAAACGGACGACACAACAAAAATTATTAATCAAACATTTATCACTGTTATCTAAGTCCTGATTCACAAAACTGCCGTCAGAGTGCATTCGGAATCCCTCGAGGCGGTGCACGGAGACACAAGTATAGAGTGAAGCATACGAGTAGTTCATCACGCAATAAGAACCTCAGGCCTGCAGTTATGTTACAGGAGGGTACTCATTGCTTCAAGTGTGGGGATTCTCAACACCAAGAAGGGGGAGTGTGTCCTGCTACAGGTCGTTCAATGAAGTGGTCGGTTTTAAAAAGCGGTAAAAAACATATTGTTTAGTAATGCATGCATTCCAGGGGACGTCCAATTCGATAAGCATTTGGTCAATTAATACCAGTTATGCGAAAAAACTGTTCACTCATGTAATTTATTTAGTATTATAGGCAAGTATTATAGTGGTCTCCTCTTCACCCTCATCCACCATACCATTTCTAGCGGCATGGGAGCCTCGAATTTGAAGAGCATTTTAAAAACCATGGTCTACGATACCCAACATGCGAATTCGAGTTCACCCCCACCCCCCCCCCCCGGCATGGGTGCCAGTCTGGCACCAAAGCGGTGATACGTCGCAACGTTGAACAGTCCGTCCGGCAGTCAGTCCATTAGCGTATTCAAGGTGAAACACACACAAAAAAAAAAAACATGAAATATGCGGTTTATGGTGTCCTGGCACCATGGTGGCACCACTATTAGTTCCATGGTGAGACAGAGAATAAATCATGAAAATCCGGAGGTATAATGAGAATTTTTTCTCAATTGAAAAGCTTAGATACAATTAGTAAGCTATAAAGGAACCGAAATAATGAAAAATCGAATACTTTGTGAATATTATTTGATTGATGATTATTTTGAGCATTAACCCCCCCTTAAAATTCAAAATTCCGGCGACGTAGTGCACAACTAGATAGTTTTCCGCGTCGAACAAAAAAAGAACCACGAAAATCGGTTGAGAACTAAGGCCTGGGCAGACGACACAAGATTTTGTCACACACACACATACACACACACACACACAGACATACACCTATGGTTTTTTTCGCGGATTTGGATTCAGAATGGTCTAAAACGGATTACTGTGCGGTTTTTTTTTTTCTGTTGAGCGTTGTCCTCCTTCACCCCAGATTGATCGCATAAGGACGCCCAAGTCTTACTGTCGGACGTCCTAAAAACTGCAGGTGTCCAAGTTTTAATTTGGATGTAGTGGTAAAAACTGTACAAATTTTCAATCTATTTGTAACACCACAAAAAATGTCAGTTTAAAAGGGGAAAAACGCGGTTTTTTCCAGAAAAACCTCTTCTAAAAATCGTATTTCTAGAACGGATTGAGGTGAAAATATGCGGTGGGAGGTTTTTCACTCAATTTGTGACGTTTTACGTAATTTATTTTTCGTATTAGGGCGATTACAGTACCTGAGCCGCTCGGCTGCATCTGGGCCGAGGCTGAACGTCACACGAACGCTGTTCCACGGCTCCACTTTGCTCACTCTGAGAGCCCTGTCATCGGAATCTGAAAAAAAAAATTCGGTTGAAATATAAATAAGTAAATCATTGTTCGATCCATAAAAGGATTTGTTCCAAAACTGCAATGGAAAATGACTTTTAAGGAAGACAAAGATGAACTTTGAAACTAAAAACTACAAAACAACTCAAACAGATCTCCGGGGAGATATTGGGAGTTTTTATTTTTTTAATATTTATGATACTAATAAAACTATAAGATAAAATTTAAAAATCTAAAATCTATGCTCGGTGTTCTATTTCTTGACTAATAATATGAAGAATTACAAAATGTTGTCCCTATAGGGTTATCTAATACGGAGATATATGCGAAAAATGGTTAGGATCTCCCCCTTAAGAACAAGTCGAGCTGGGACGCAATGGCAGTATTTGTCACATCAGTCCTCAAAGCAAAAAAGCTGGATAGAAGATGGGAGGAAGAAGATGAGGAATAGAATTGAAGGAAAGACCAGAAGTAGGAGCAGCCTTTTGGCACAAAAAAGGGCTCACCCTGAAGTAATACTGTACAAGCGGTTCCGGGGTGAGTCCTAAGCAGAGGGAGTGGGGTTTTAGTTGGTAGGTCCAACACTGTTGGGGTGAACTTCCCCTTCACTCTTAAAGAGTTTCCCCACCTCCGTAACAAAAAAAAAATTATTTTATTATTCTAATCTACACCGCCTACTACGATCTTACATTTTCATAAATCGAAGTTTTGAAGCTCTGTGCGATGAATCTCGAAGTAATTCGCAAATTATAGTAAGGAGAGTCTAGCCCCCAGAAAGTGTTGTCGGGTCTCAGCGCTACCTACCGCCACTTCAGCGAACTATTATCCTTTTTCAGCTCGATGTGAGCGTGGTCAAGCGGCATTTCTGAAAAGTAGGCTTACCTCGGTTTTACCACTCGAATTTCTAAGTTTGGCGGCTTTACTTCCCTGCCTTTTTAAATTGCGAGGAAAAGGAACTTGATATTGCATTTTTGTGTTGTTCTTCTTTGCTACATTGTAATCTTGGGACAACTGCAAGGTAGAGGAGCGACGGTAATGCGTGATCATCTGATAACATAACAGAAATGGGAGTTCGTTGAAGTGGCGGTAGGTAGCGCTGAAACACGACAACACTTTCTGGGGGCTAGACTCTCCTATTATAGTAGTGTTCTGAAATTTACCTATACAAATGAGCCCACCGTGGTGGGGAAGGGTGCTGATGAATTTGGTGAACTGTGGATCTCGATGAGTCTCCGATAGCGTCCGAATCTTCTCTATAACTCCTTCCCCGACCAGAGTACCGTCCATTTCTGAAATAAACACAAAAATTTTAATTAATTGGCGAACTTACAACAATTGAAAATGTAATTTAGTTATATTCAAGGATGAAAAAGGCAAAAATTGGGTCTAAAGTGGATCTGTAGTCCCTATTTTTTGACGGAAATAGTGACATTTTGTAAGAATATTTCTGAACTAATGATGTAACTAACTTCCAAATGGAATCGAAGAGTTTCGTTGGATCGACAAAATTTAAAGAACGATTCACGTCAAAAATTGTGTCTAAAGTGTCCAATGACTGGTGATAAGGTGGCCAATATTAGGAACTCCCGGCCAATGACTGGTGATAAGGTGGCCAACCTTAGGAACTCCCGGCCAATGACTGGTGATAAGGTGGCCAATATTAGGAACTCACGGCCAATGACTGGTGATAAGGTGGCCAATATTAGGAACTCCCGGCCAATGACTGGTGACAAGGTGGCCAATCTTAGGAACTCCCGGCCAATGACTGGTGATAAGGTGGGCAATGTTAGGAACTCCCGGCCAATGACTGGTGATAAGGTGGCCAACGTTAGGAACTCCCGGCCAATGACTGGTGATAAGGTGGCCAATGTTAGGAACTCCCGGCCAATGACTGGTGACAAGGTGTCCAATGTTAGGAACTCCCGGCCAATGACTGGTGACAAGGTGTCCAATGTTAGGAACTCCCCGGCCAATGACTGGTGATAAGGTGGCCAATGTTAGGAACTCCCGGCCAATGACTGGTGATAAGGTGGCCAATGACTGGTGATAAGGTGGGCAATGTTAGGAACTCCCGGCCAATGACTGGTGATAAGGTGGCCAATGTTAGGAACTCCCGGCCAATGACTGGGTATAAGGTGGCCAATGTTAGGAACTCCCGGCCAATGACTAGTGATAAGGTGGCCAATATTAGGAACTCTTGGTCAATGACTGGTGATAAGATGGCCAATATTAGGAACTCCCGGCCAATGACTGGTGATAAGGTGGCCAATATTAGGAACTCCCGGCCAATGACTGGTGATGAAGTGTCTAATATTAGGAACTCCCGGCCAATGACTGGTGATAAGGTGGCCAATGTTAGGAACTCCCGGCCGATGACTGGTGATAAGGTGGCCAATGTTAGGAACTCCCAGCCAATGACTGGTGATAAGGTGGCCAATCTTAGGAACTCCCGGCCAATGACTGGTGATAAGGTGGCCAATATTAGGAACTCCCGGCCAATGACTGGTGACAAGGTGGCCAATATTAGGAACTCCCGGCCAATGACTGGTGACAAGGTGGCCAATATTAGGAACTCCCGGTCAATGACTGGTGATAAGGCGGCCAATAGCTGGTGACAAGGTGTCCAATATTAGGAACTCCCGGCCAATGACTGGTGACAAGGTGGCCAATATTAGGAACTCCCGGCCAATGACTGGTGACAAGGAGGCCAATCTTAGGAACTCCAGGCCAATGACTGGTGATAAGGTGGCCAATGACTGGTGATAAGGTGGCCAATAATAGGAACTCCCGGCCAATGACTGGTGATAAGGTGGCCAATATTAGGAACCTCCGGCCAATGACTGGTGACAAGGTGGCCAATATTAGGAACTCCCGGCCAATGACTGGTGACAAGGTGGCCAATATTAGGAACTCCCGGCCAATGACTGGTGACAAGGTGGCCAATATTAGGAACTCCCGGCCAATGACTGGTGACAAGGTGGCCAATAATAGGAACTCCCGACCAATGACTGGTGATAAGGTGGCCAATATTAGGAACTCCCGGCCAATGACTGGTGACAAGGTGGCCAATATTAGGAACTCCCGGGCAATGACAGGTGATAAGGTGGCCAATATTAGGAACTCCCGGCCAACGACTGGTGACAAGGTGGCCAATGTTAGGAACTCCCGGCCAATGACTGGTGATAAGGTGGCCAATATTAGGAACTCCCAGCCAATGACTGGTGATAAGGTGGCCAATGTTAGGAACTCCCGGCCAATGACTGGTGACAAGGTGGCCAATATTAGGAACTCCCGGCCAATGACTGGTGATAAGGTGACCAATTTTAGGAACTCCCGGCCAATGACTGGTGATAAGGTGGCCAATATTAGGAACTCCCGGCCAATGACTGGTGATAAGGTGGCCAATGTTAGGAACTCCCGGCCAATGACTGGTGATAAGGTGGCCAATGTTAGGAACTCCCGGCCAATGACTGGTGACAAGGTGGCCAATATGAGGAACTCCCGGCCAATGACTGGTGATAAGGTGGCCAATATGAGGAACTCCCGGCCAAAGACTAGTGATAAGGTGGCCAATGTTAGGAACTTCCGGCCAATGACTGGTGATAAGGTGGCCAATATTAGGAACTCCCGGCCAATGACTGGTGATAAGGTGGCCAATGTTAGGAACTCCCGGCCAATGACTGGTGATAAGGTGGCCAATGTTAGGAACTCCCGGCCAATGACTGGTGATAAGGTGGCCAATATTAGGAACTCCCGGCCAATGACTGGTGATAAGGTGGCCAACATCAGGAACTCCCGGACAATGACTGGTGATAAGGTGGCCAATATTAGGAACTTCCGGCCAATGACTGGTGATAAGGTGGCCAATATTAGGAACTCCCGGCCAATGACTGGTGATAAGGTGGCCAATATTAGGAACTCCCGGCCAATGACTGGTGATAAGGTGGCCAATGTTAGGAACTCCCGGCCAATGACTGGTGACAAGGTGGCCAATATGAGGAACTCCCGGCCAATGACTGGTGACAAGGTGGCCAATATGAGGAACTCCCGGCCAAAGACTAGTGATAAGGTGGCCAATGTTAGGAACTTCCGGCCAATGACTGGTGATAAGGTGGCCAATATTAGGAACTCCCGGCCAATGACTGGTGATAAGGTGGCCAATGTTAGGAACTTCCGGCCAATGACTGGTGATAAGGTGGCCAATGTTAGGAACTCCCGGCCAATAACTGGTGACAAGGTGTCCAACATTAGGAGCTCCCGGCCAATGACTGGTGATAAGGTGGCCAACATCAGGAACTCCCGGACAATGACTGGTGATAAGGTGGCCAATATTAGGAACTCCCGGCCAATGACTGGTGATAAGGTGGCCAACATTAGGAACTCCCGGCCAATGACTGGTGATAAGGTGGCCAATGTTAGGAACTCCCGGCCAATGAGTCCCTCTTTTTAGGCGGAAAAAGTGTCATTTTGGAAGAATATTTCCGAACTAATGATCGAACTACCTTCCAAATAGAGTCAAAAAAAAGTATTAAATAGTCAAAATTCATAGAGGACCATCAGTGGCGTCGCCCACACAAATTCCTTCAACAATGGCATTGAATTCAGAACATAAATACACTTTTAAAACGAAAATTTTGAAGGAATTTTTTCGAACTCACGACATACGTTCCAAATGTAATCGAATAGTTTCGTTAGATAGACCAAATTCATTGAGGACCAGCTATACGGTCGCCTACTCGCATAATTAATCAAAAATGAAGACAAAATAGTTCACATTAGTTCACTTTTCAATGAAAAAGCTATGTTTTAGAGGAATATTTTTGAAGTAAAGATCTAACTACCTTCCAAAATGGAATCGAAAAGTATCAATCGACGAATTTCGTAGTGGAACGGCCTGTGGAAGCAAAATCCTACAAAAATGGCGTTAAAATCAGAACATGAACACACTCCGAATATTTCTGAAGTGACGATTCTATTAAATGAAACCGAAAAGTGTCTTTAGATCTACAAAGTTTGTAGGGGACTGTCTATGAAGTCGACCATTAGTTCCATAACGGGAAAATCTGTTTCAAAGCAGCTGATTTCGATCAGTTCTGGACTGTAGGGTCAAATCCGGCACAAATCCTTACAAAATGTTACCAAAATCGGACCATTAGTTTCGTTTCGTCGGAACCATTTTGTTTATGCGTAGAATCTTGAGCCTAAACTCCTCTTTCTAGGTTTCCTGTACTTCCCACGAAGATTGGAAAGTAAGGAAAGTTGTACAAAATGATAGCCTCACAAATTTGAGAATCTCCCAAGTGTACGTAAGGGATGGTAAAGGGGCGGGTGGGGAAGAGGGGGATGAAAATGGAGGTTGTGCCGCCATTTTGAGTCTGACAGCTGAGCGTGGATACTATTCAATAACTTAGCATCCACCCTTAGCAGTCCACTCGCATCCCAAATCCGCACTGTCGTAACAGTAATATATATTTTTTTCCAATGATATTTTCATTTTTATATATTAACATCAATAACATAACAACTGAGCACATAAGGAGCCCATCAAGTTAATTTACTTTCAAAATTTAATCAGTTTGTAGAGTCAACAGGCAAAAAAAAACAAGTCTTAAGTACAGTAAGTAATAATGATCGCAGAAATCGCACAAATTCGGCTGATCGAGGACGTAATTTTTGTTTTGATTTTTTTGTTTTTGTTTGTTTTTTTTTCGTTTTTTTTTTGTTTTTGATTTTTTTCTGTTTTTAAACAGTTTGTAGAGTCAACAGGCAAAAAAAAAAAAAACAGTCTCTAAAGTACAGTAATAATGATCGCAGAAATCGCACAAATTCGGCTGATCGAGGACGTAATTTTTGTTTGTTTATTTTATGGTTTTTTTGTTGTTTGTTTTTTTTGTTAATTTTTGTTTTTGTTTTTTTCTTCTGTTTATAAACAGTTTGTAGAGTCAACAGGCAAAAAAAAAACAGTCTCTAAAGTACAGTAATAATGATCGCAGAAATCGCACAAATTCGGCTGATCGAGGACGTAATTTTTGTTTCGATTTTTATCGATTAGAAGGTTCGTATGTCGTGTAATTATCTGGTTTATATGGAGGTTTCAAACTACTTTCTTCGCAGTTTTTACAAGAAAACGCCGGTTCTCAGCTATGTAATGATCCGATTTTGTTTAAATTTGTGGGGGTGAGGGTTGGCCCACGGAAAACTGTAATTTGTTTGACAACAGATAAACATTCAACGATTCGTGGGAGGTTCTTGTTCAGTACACATGTGGGAATGTCGAGTGTTTTTATACAACGAATCGAGAGAGACCAACCAGATTGTCTGGTTAACTGTTTAAAAACACCGATGTAGTCCCAGTTTTGTCCTGAAATTCAACTTCCGTTGTATTTCGTGCGAGTTGACTGTTACAGAAGTCAGCTGCTCCGGAGATATTTTTCAAGGTTAAGGAGAAGAACGAAAGCACAATCGATGGTAAGGTGGAAAAGCACTGCCCGGAGACAGTACTTTTCTTACTAATCTGAAATCTGTGAAATTTAATCAAATTAACACCCACGTGTTGGTATTCCTGCGAGGAAGCCCAAGAGGACCCACACCACCCCCCCCATACTCCTGTTTTTCCATTGAATTGAAATAGTTGATATTTTGAAGAATTTCATGACACCTACTCAGAACTCTGTAGGGCCAAATTACTCAATTAAATAAGTATGTTCCATGACTTTTTTCGTCAAAACAAGAGTATTAAATTTTTGGAATCGAATGATACCTAGGAATTAGAAATTTGAGGTGAAAAACGAGAGAAAACATCCGAGTCGAGGTAGAAGCACGCGTGTAATAAAGGAACTGATAAAAAAGGAAGCAGAACAAAATGGGCGACATGATACATGGCGGGATATTTGAATCCCAATTTACCCCCTCAAACATACAAAAAACAAACTGAATAATATTCAGTACGTGGAAACATTTACTAATCACTAAAAACAGCCTTATTGAAGTTGACATGAGCCTGAGTGGGAAGGGATTTTGTAAAAACATCCACAAGCATATCGCATGTAGGAACATGCTCAACATGTAGGAACATGCTCAACATGTAGGAACATGCTCAACATGTACATTTCCCTTTTCTGTTACTGACTACTTCGTTCTTACTAGTATGAATTGCCCCTGTATTACCACATAAAATTTTTGGAACAAAGTTCCTTAACTCAGGCAACAATTCACCTACCAAAGACTTCAACCATAACATTTCTTGGACGCAAAAAGCTAAGGACATATGTGCTGAGAGCAACTGTATTTTGGCGTTTCGAAAAACCAAGAGATTAATGAACCATTAAATTTAACACAAACGCCCGCCATAGAACGCCTCTCACACAAAACACTCCCCCAATCACTATCACAGTAGCCCACTACTCGCTTGATTCCTTCTGAGAAAAACACAATTTTAGATTCATTGTACCTTTAAGATAGCGGAAGACTCGTTTGACTGCCTGCCAGTTCTGGGGTTGGTAGTTGTTATTAAATATTGAGAGAACGTTGACTGCGTAACATATGTCAGGTCTGGATATCTGGGATAGGTAGAGAAGACAGGCTACAGCTTCCTGGTATGGAACATTCATAGGGCTCCTTGCAGCTTTGATCTACCACCAATGACTTAGAATCCATCTCCATAGGCGTAGAAACGGGATTACATCCAGCCATCCCAAACCTTTCCAGCGATTTAGATATGTAATCGCACTGGTTGATGCTCAAATTTCCCTCTGACCTATCACGAGTGACATTAATGCCCAAAAATTTAGAAATCTCTCCAAGGTCCTTCATTTCAAAGTTAGCCATGAGACCCTCTTTAACTTTTGTTTTCATGTCAGCGTCGTTGGAGACTATTACCACGGTAAATTTTCCATTTTTGTCATTGTGAACAAAAACACAGGGGTCAGACTTGAGACATCGTAGACCAAAACTCTTTAAAACAGAAGAAATTCTATCATTCCAAACCCTACCAGCTTGCTTAAGCCCGTAAACAGCTCTGTGTAGACGCCATACCTTAACCTCTTCATCAGGGTTGACAAGATCAAAACTTGAATGTGCTTTTATTGTGACAATAATCAGTCCCTACTGACAGGATCCAACTATCTACTGGCAGAGATGGACAGCTTCTCAAGAATGAAACACCAATATGAGAGACCTGGATCACACCTGGAGCTGCTCAGAGATCAGTGCTGGACCCCCCACTGTCCTTCCTGAGGACTGTTTCCTATATGCTGATGATGTAGGAGAAGAACTGGCGAGGACAATAGATTCAGCTCAAGACGAAGTTGAGCAGATCAGCGGATGTATGGGACTACAATTAGAATTTAAACGGATAATCAACAAGTGATCTGTTGGTCTCATTCGATTCAACGTTGAAAAATAAAAATAAAATTAATTTATTGAGCTCGTGCTAAGTGCTCACTCAAATTACAAAATATAAAACATTTTAAATATGGCCAGTTGCCAAATTGAAATATGGAATATGAATTGAACTTGGAATATGAAACTGAAATTTTAATTTAGGAGGAATATTTGTACATGATCTGATCTCATGCGATTCTACGTAGAAAAACTACATTTTTGTGGGTCGTGTGGTTGAAACTCTGGACTGTCCCTTGTAAGTGTCATTGACCATCAATTCTGGAAGGTGGAATGAAGTTTTGAGATTATCTACTATTATACATGTTTTTCATGAATACAAGTTCAATAGATTATTTTTACAAACCTAATCATTTTTTTAAATCGTTGATAAGATGAGATTTGAATTGATTGTCGAGATGAAATTTCATGCTTAGCTCGGGGTTGAGTCTTTTGAGGCTCATCATAGTTTGAAAGGGAACCCGGTTACGAGCCTTTCCAGGCTCATCCATAAAAAAATCATAAATAATGACAAGGGCCGTAATGATTTTTTTGGTTATTTTTCCCATCATTCTGAGGATATTTAGTACTAGGAAGAAAATATTGAAGAATTACGGGTGGAGTCTCTTTTTCAAGGGTTTATTACCTCAACGGTACATGTTTCGGCGAAACATCGTCGCCTTCATCAGCCTTTGAACATCATTCTGGGGATATAACCTGTTGCATTTTTGAATTTCTGAGTTATATCCCCAGAATGATGTTCAAAGGCTGATGAAGGCGACGATGTTTCGCCGAAACATGTACCGTTGAGGTAATAAACCCTTGAAAAAGAGACTCCACCCGTAATTCATCAATATGGTCACTCCATATACCCACCAATGGAAGGAAATAATAGGATTGATTTAATGACATCTAATTTCGTTTGCGAGTAAGTGGTTACATAAATGGGTAGGTAGGGGGCTACACCATTTTTTGTGCTAATCAGGGGAGACATATTACAAGTAGGTATAAGGAGGTACGTGTATTTAAAGAACCCTGCAGTCTAGATACTAATCTAGATAGGTAGGGGAAGGTCCCCAGGTTTGGTCAGCGTCAAGGGTTGGTCAGTCTGTTATTTCTCCAAGGGAGAATCACGAGAGAATTTTGTTTTGTCTACCACAGGCTAGGTCTATTTAATACTACCTGCATCTCAAAGCTAGTGATATTTGCTTCTTATTGTTTAATTTACTAGGTATCAAGCATGACTTTTTTCAAGTTTATCAAAGAATCTTTAATGAAAATGTTGTGGCTGAAAAGTTAATAAACAAACATTTTAATAAAATGTACTTTGAATTATTTAATTTCCTCCTGGGAAACCAGAGCGACAAGCCTTGGTCAGGGAGCCATGGAGCCATGACCAACGCTTGTCGCCTACATGACCAAGGGAGGGTCAAGCGACAAGGGTTGGTCAAAAAATCAAATTTTTTTAAAAAAATTCCCAAAAATTATTGGTGAGTGTTACAGCGAAAATGAAAATTTTATTAGAAAGGTTAATGGTTAATCTTTCAAAATAAATTTGTTCTGACATTTAAAATTACAGTTTTCAAGGTGTTTTGAGGGTCAAAAGAAAAAGGTGACCAACCTAGGGGACCTTCCCCTACCTACCTACCTAGTTAATGAAAATCTATCCTCCCTCACGTCAAATCTATCTCCCTCACCGTAGAAAAAAGTGAGGGAGATAGGATTCTAGTGAAATATCGAATTTAATCGAAGTGGAATAAAAAATGTATCAACTCCAAAAAACATTTTTTTTATCGAGGTTGATGGCTACTACATTGTTCGTTAACAACATCAAACATAATCACTTTCCTTGCCAATGTTTTCTCGTAGTGAGGGAGATAGGATCCAAACTGAGAAACACCGTTTTCGTAGCTAAAATTCACGCTTAACAAAAATGGACCGAGAATGAGGACTGAAACGACTAATGTTTGATTCAGCTGAACTCCTGGCTCTAATGTCCAAAATAAAAGACGGTCCAATACGATCTCCTTTATCCACGGACTCTAAAGGAAAATTGTGTGAGATAAGCTCCAGCTGTGGGACAGGCAAATAACCGACCACAGAATCCTCCTAGTATCCACCAGGTGGTCGTTTGTCTTCAAAAAGTAAAATAGGAAGGATGCCTAAAATATTTCTGAGAAACATAAAATTTGTATTGCTTGTGGGTGAAGATTAGTGGTGACGACGGACGCAAACACAGACATGGGAGGGAGATGGATTTTAAGCAATTTTATTAATTATTCTGGATAACTGAAATGTAATGGAAGGAAGCCACTTGATCGAGTAAATGAAGTTTTAATGAAGAGGAAAAAAAAAAAACGAAAAATTTAGGTCCATCCAATTTAAATTACGGAGAGAGGACTGAAAATTCCCTAGTTTCGTGGAATGACCCACCTACACATGATCGATTGATCTCTTTCGATTCATCTTCAAGTAAACTACCTACCTACCGCTAGAACAGTGAACAGTGAAAGAAACGAAACATAAACAAGAGAAAATACGCGTATTCAGGACATTTTTCGACTTCCGGAACTGTCATAAAAGTCCGCCGTTAAGAGATGGAGATAATTGAAGATGTTATGAAGAGATAAAGGAAATTTTCGAAACAATTACAACGAATATCACTCCAATGGGGTTGACATTTCGAAAGGTTAAGGGATAAAATACCAAAATGCCATTGTTTTTATCAAGGAAAATCAACCTGATCAGAGACACTGAAAGAAGTGGTCGTAATTTGATAGACAGAAACGTCTTACATCTTATGAAACTACTATTATCAACGAAAAATGCCCAAAATTTTCAAATTCCGACAGATTGGATACAAAATCGAAGGAAAATACAAATTTTAGAGAGATTTGAATTAGAAAATGACTGCCATAACAGCGGGCTGTTATTAGAGATAATCAAGAGAAGAAGGGCTCCACAAAGCGAATTTTTCACGTTTCGATTCTCAAAATGAGCAAGTTTCCGAATTAATATTGTCAGTTTATGATCGAAAATCGGACGGAGAAGTTGGAAATCCGTATTTTGAAAGGTTACGAGTAAAAATAGCAAATATGCCGTGTTTTATAGCTAGGAAAATCGACCTGATCGAAGTAAGATGGACGCTGGTTGGAGTGGTCAAAATTGAGTACACAGATGAGTGGCATAACATGTTTAGAGCTAAATTTTTTATGAAACTCGTCGTCATATTGTCTTGATGCAAAATTTGTCAAATTGTGACAGTTTAAGTGCAAAAACGAAGAAAAATAGATATTTTGGTGGTTTGAATGAGAAATGGACTGCCATAACAGATGACTGTTATTAGAGATAATCGGGGGGCTCTACAAAGCGAATGTTTCACTTTGTTTTTGCACGCTAAATTTTTTAATGAACCTCGTCGTCATATTGTCTTGATGCAAAATTTGTCAAATTGTGACAGTTCAAGTGCAAAAACGAAGAAAAATAGATATTTTGGTGGTTTGAATGAGAAATGGACTGCCATAACAGTTGACTGTTATTAGAGATAATCGGGGGGCTCTACAAAGCGAATTTTTCACGTTAAAACCTCCAAATAAGCAATTTTTCCGGTTGGAATTGCTCGTAATTGGATCGGAAATTGTCCCCGGGGGATTAGGAATCGAAATTTCGACGGACGCAACGTCGAAAAACGGAAATTTCGACGGGGAAAAACGACCCTGAGACGAGTAAAATGGACGCGAGTTGTGGTTTCAAGGGGTTGGTTCCTGATAGGGCAGTTCCAGTCGTTGAAAACGAATCGAAATTTCCCAATTTACGACGTTGTCAAACATTTCGGACGTTGAAGATGAAGAAAGAGACGTCGAACTTTGAAAATGTCAAACGTCGACGTCGAAAACTTGATTTCGAAGTGGCTTATATCAAGTACGGATAATGAAAATTTTACCTGGTTGTGTGTATCCATTTGGTGCCGTTCGAAAAAAAATCTCGTACCGCAGAAGTTGAAATTTTCCGTGTTCTCACTACCCCGAGTCGAAAATCTCACGTCGAACTCACTTCAAAACTGGCGGAACGTAATAACGAAAAATCAAACCATTTTTTCAACGTAGTTCCCCATAATGGAGGGGAATTTTTCAGGCCTACGGGAGACCGTAGTAACACAAACCCCGTCGGAATTTTTTTTCCACGAGTCCTTCGAGCGGGTGTCGAACAGTTTCCCGATAACAAGCGCGGAGGTTGTTCTCATCGACGGAGCTAAACAATCCGAAAAACGGAGAAAAACGTCGAAATAATCACTTTTTTCGATCACTTCACACAGGGGGAAAATCGCGAATGGGGGTTCGTAGGATTCAAAACACGGACGCCATTTTGGTCTGTTCGAGGAGGAGCAGTTTGGAACTGCTGTTCAGGAGCTGTTATTTTGTAACAGCTCCTAACTTTGGTTGTTTATGGAAAATCGAGCTAAACGTCAAAGAGACAGGAAGCTTCACTCCAGATCCTCGTCAATGATTTATTAACACGTAATTCATTATTACCTTACATTTACTATTATTTAATAAATTATAATATTCATTAGGTATTATATAATTTGTTTATTTGAACCCCAGCTTTTTTTCTAAATAATAAATCAAATCACTCATCGCTCAATTATTAAGTTAACTCATCGCTCTTATTATTAAGTAACTCATCAATTATTGAGTAACTCATCGCTCTTTGTTTTAAGTTAAACCTTCAATGAAGAACCTCGTTTCCCAGTAGGATTGAGTAGTAAAGGTGGAGGAAAAATTTGAATTTCGACGTTTGGCAACGGTGACACAAATGACATGAGTCGAATCTCCAGTTTCAACTCATCCAAACTCAACAATCCACGTAAGATTCACTCAAGATTTTATTAATTAGTAGAATAAATTTAAATTTAACGTTTAAATGATAACATTTTCTTGAGCAATTGAGTAGAATTTTGGAAGGAAATGACGCAATCACAATGAACTCAACAATCTTAACAAGAACAAATTTGAAAATTTTGTCCACTGAAATCCGTATTGGAATTTTCGGGTTTGTAATTTCTAAAGTTTAGCGAAAATTTCAAAATTATGTCAAGATGTTTATTATAAACAAAAGACGAGGTCGTAACCCAGGAATTTTTGAAAACTCTGTAGAAACTTCAAAAAAATAGCGTCAAAAAATCACATTTTTTGACGCTATTTTTTTGATGTTTCCATTTAATGAAGTTTGAAGTTTTCATTTAACTTCAAAAAAATAGCGTCAAAAAACGTGGTTTTTTGAGGGTAGAAATTTTCTCTCAAAAAACCACGTTTCTACGAAAATTTTCGTAATTTTTCGAAAAAATTTTTTCGTAAATTTTTCGAAAATTTTTTTTCGTAAATTTTTCGAAAATTTTTTTCGTAATTTTTCGAAAATTTTCGAAAGTTTTTTGAAAATTTCTACCCTCAAAAAACCACGTTTTTTGACGCTATTTTTTTGAAGTTTCCATTTAATGGAAGTCATGTTTTGAACATCTGGACACAACCACCTTTCAAGTGTGCAGAGGAGCGCAAGTCGTTCTGTTACTTCTACAAACAGCTGGAGACTCAGTAGCAGGTTCGACGTCATGGAACGACTCTTGTACAGTATCCACGAGCTGAAAGGGGCTGGGATATCGGCCGAAACACTGCGCACGCGCAGGTCGATCCGATTTTGTTGTTGAAGAGGGCGAAAAAAGGATACTGTTCGGATCCCGTACAGTGTTGACGTGACGTCACCGACTAAGAGGCGAAATATTGAATTTTCCCGGCTAATTTCGAAATTTCGCGGTTTCTATGAAAAATTTCTCTAAGGAATAACTCCCATTTATCACGATCAATCTATTCTATTCTTACAAATATTTGAACAATGCGAGAAGTTCCCTTCAAAATAATGTCTAAAGTACAGAAAAGTGGTGGAGATTCGTCATCACCACTTCAAAATGTAAAAAAGAAAATTGATTACATGGATACTATATACACCATTTTCAAGAAATTACCCACGTACCTACCTTCATTTTCAAATCTCACACAGGTGGTGAAATAGTAGCTTCTTCATGACACTTGTTTCATTGAAAAAGCGGAACATCATGAAACTTGGACTTTTTTAAACCATTCCTTCATGTAATCCGTGGATATAATTTGAAAGGTGAATATTTTGAAGCGTGGACACTGAATAATTCAATTTAAATTTGAGAAACGTTTTTTGTTTGTCGTAAAAATTTGACGTGAACGGTTTTTTGTTCCCCAACCCATCTAGGTAGGTAATGGGAATTTATGAACGTATGGACACTATGAACCGACGCTACGAATCATGGACACTTTCCATCTCTTCTTGATGTATTACTTCTTAAGTGCATCAAACTTGTTAACCCGAAAAATAGCTATTTTTACTCCAATCAAAAATCAATACGTTCTCCCCACCATCCTCAATTGCTCCCGTGTTGACCTCTAGTTTTCTTATCAAAATCAAGTTCAGTCGTGTCGTTCAGTTTCAAAATTCCCGTTTTTGTTAGATCAAACATGTGAATGTGATATTTTAAATTTCTGCGCCTCGAGCGGCGTTCGAACTGCAAAAACGTGGACTTGTTGGTTTTGTTTACCACCGAAAAATAATCGTTTCCAACTACTGTGTCGCTGAATTTCAACTTCTTGAACGTACGTACCGAATGTTTAAATTAAATTGGTTCAGCACGATTCAATTGGATAGTATTGAACACAACTCTAGACACTAGAGTTTCTAAAATAATATTGCAACACAGTCATGTTGTTTGAAATTTGAAGAATCACACAGGTAGTACTCTTGAGAAGTCGGGGGGAAAATTGGCAGTACTCTTGTGCTTGACCCCTACAGCCGTATTCACAAACTGCACTAAGTGGGGCTTTTTACTAAGTGAATCTTGAAAGCTCCACTTAGAGCTGTACTTTAGAGAAAACGCTATTCACGAACCAAACTTTGGAAGAAGTGTCTCTTTAGCCGCTCTTTACCGAAGCTGAACTTTCGTCAAGTTACACTCTCCGGGTAAGTTTGGCTCCTACCACACTTTACTGGCCCTCAGTTCAGCTTTTGACGAGAAGTACGTCTATTTTGCTTGCTTCGACAGCCGTTGTACGAAGTTTTTCCGTTCGGATTTAAATGGAAAACTTATCAGTTTTCCTTCAATTTCCTTATCAGTTGAACCTAAAGCTGAACTAAGAGCAGCTACACTAAAAACGATTGTGAATAGCGATTTCTCCTCAAGTTTCACTTTGGCCTAAAGTATCACTTTAGGAAGTGCGACTTCAAGTGTCACTTTGGTGATTGTTGTGAATACGGGCCCTAGTGTTTGCCCACAGTATGAATATTGGAAATTTCGCTAATGAGAATACCTACTCTAGTAAAATCGACGTGATTTCTCACTATTCTGTGACATCCAGATTGTAAATTGAACTTTTCAGTGAAAAATTCAGAAAACGCGTTTTTTGCAGTATTTCGAAAATGATAAGGCGCATTTCCCTCGCTACGTTCAAATTCAAAAACGTTTTCTTTCGGGGATTGTAACTAGAAACGATTGAAATGGCGAGTTTTTAGTGAATTTCATTGTTGTCTTATGGCTTGTCTATGGTAATGATCTGGCCAATGTGACTAGCCTCTTTCTTTGCAAGTGCGTCAACAAACCATAAAGCGGATTTGAAAGGTAATTTTATTTCCAACGATCCGCATAACAGACGTTTTTGCGCGTATTATGAATCGGTAATTATCCGAAAAATTCAATACCCAAGTCATTCAGACTTGATTCCGACTGTGTAGGTATCGGAGGAAACCTCACGCTGACTCCTTTACCAGATAATATAAGATATAAATAAATAAGATACGTATAATGGTAAATAACCCCCCGTAAAACCTGGAATTTCGTGATTAGGGACTATTTTTGTTGAAAATCGGCCCCCTTAGGTTGATTGATTGATTGTGTTCTTTTAATTAGACCCACATAAAAATGTAATTGTTCTGATTGGATTTTTCAGGATGTCGGCCGTCCTCACGTGCTGTTTCGAGCCTCAAATCGAGATGCCGGAATGCGTCGATTCGATGCTCAAAAAATGCTCCGATCCCGGTTGTGCGTATAAGTTGAAATTTTACTCGTATTTTTACCCAACACTCTCCTGAACAATCAAGTTTCATTAGAACCTCAACCACCTTTTCACCTCTCAACCATTTTGTCTTGTATTCTACTCGAGGAAGCTCATTATTAGAGCTCGGAAAATATGCACGAAAATTTCCCGAAAATATGCACCGGAAACTGGAAAAATATGCAAAATATGCATTTGCCCTTAAAACTGCATACGACTTTGGAATTTCAGTATTTTAAGAAAGGATGTTCCATATTATTACATTTTTTAGCCCTTCTTCCTCCTAGAAAAAGTTATGAAGCATCAGGTAAAGTGAACAAGCAATTCAAAAAATCAGTTATACATTTTTTATTTACTTTTATACATCTATACGAACTAGGTATAAAATTTAAAGATGAACTACATATTATATTGGACAACAATTACACGCTCCAAATTATCAGGTGTAAAACAGAGTCTCCTGTCACTTAAAATTTCTTTCAATGCAGAAAACGATCTCTCTACATCGCAAGGTACAATAGGCAAAAATTTAAAAGTGGAAATCTCTTTTGGAGAGTAGGGAGAGTCCCATGAGCTGTCTTCTCCTTTGAGAATTTTCGCGATTTGAACCACTGAAGACCACCCTGGATTTTTCGATAGGACCCCCTCCAGTTTATCCTTGACGGCTTTTCCCCAAAACATTCCAACATTCGATTTCGAATATTGTCAACTTCCAGCACTGACTTTTAAAAAAATCCAGAATACTCAAAAAAACTGGTAAAATATGCAAAAATCTCCAAAATGACCAAAAAATTCAAAAATTTGCAATTTCAATTTCAATTTAAACCACCACATACCCTCAGAAACCTTCAAAACGTTCAAATACAAAGATATACCGCATAATAAAAGATATGCAAAATATGCAAATTCCGAGCTCTACTCATTATACAGCCCACCCGACATGGCAGACCTTTTTCTTCACCTCTGAACTGCATGACGCGTCATGACGGCCGTGCGAATTTCGTTAATAGACGGTGGAGGAAAGGGGGTAATTGATACCAATCAGGTTCCTCAATTCAAACCTCGTCAGAGAGGATCCCACCGCCATTTTGAAGAGATCTCTTCTCCGTGTAACGTCGAAAACCTACGGAATACCTTTCATATGAACGCCATGGCTTACCTTCCGTTTTCAGCTCCCGCCCTTCCGAGTAAGTCAATCAATTTAATTCTAGTGAAACGTTGAAACTCCTGCCAAATTGGGTGGGCAGTAGAGCTCCCTCTCAAAACGTGGATTCACGGATTCTGTTCTTCATCTGAAAACTATTGCTTTGAGCACTTAAAAGTAGGGGAAGGACGTGTACCTTGGGCAGATTTTATTCATTGCTAAATTTGGGGTAGTTCACGTCGTTTTTTTGGAGTTTTTTCAAGGTATATCAATGCTCTATCTCGTTGGCTTTCAGAATACCTCTGAAAATTAAAAAAATCTCCCATGGTTGATGCATTAAAACTGACTTTGTAAAAAGTGGATTTTTGCCCAAGGTACAATCTTGGATTGTACCTTGAGCAACATTGATTGTACCTTGGGCACCCATTTTTAGTGTTTCAAGCAAATAAAGAAATGGGTGAAAAAATATAAAAAACACGATAGGCAAGTACTCTAACTATCTGGAAACATATCATTCATAAAAGTATAATTTTTCATCAAACATTTGTTTAAAGTAGGGTTGCAGTAACTTATTCACGAGCCCAAATAAGACGTAAAACAAACTTTTTCCTTGGAAAATATTTTTTGAAAATACTAAAGTATAAAAATAACGACTTCACCCTATTAATAATTTCAGAACGCGAACACTTGGTATAGTTACCAAGGAGTTTAGCGAAAATTACAAAAAATCATAAAATTAATGAAGGTCGAACCCCGCAAAAGAAACATTGAAATGTATCCCTCCTCATCGGTTAAAAATAGGCTGGGGCAAAAATTTTATGATGTCCCGGACCCTCACTCCGAAAACATGTCAATATGGAAAGTTTTCCTTTCTTTCCTCAACAATTTCACTGTCACTTGTCACTGTCGGCTTCTAGAACTGGACAGACGTAAAATTTGGCAAGGTTCTGTGTAGAAAAAGAGACCCTTTTGTTAACGTTGACCACCACGTTGGTGAAATCCCACTTTCCTCCAATCCATTCCTCGGTTGTCTCTCCTACCATTTCCCTTTCTAGATAGTCCAAATTTCCATCAAGCTCTCCGCCAGAACTCCACATATCCAAATTCCCCACAGCCAAAATTCAGCTTCTTGGTAAGCTTGACTTTTTTACTCATCATCAGCAGGCGTTTTCTTAAGTGAAATCTGTTACCAGAATGTACAGGAAATCGAGTGGTTTGTACCTTGAGCAACCCCTACTTGTTGCCCAAGGTACACGTTCTTCAGCTGCTCAAGGTACACAGAAAGGACTTGGAGAACATTTTGACCTCTCAATTCAAACCATGAAATCTAAACACAAAAATCGATAGATCTCGTTGAAGCCCACACCCTACAGCTTCTGAATCCACCAAAAATATTATTTATAAACAATTACCAGGTCGCTGGGAAACCTCGAAGCACAGAGGTTAGTTACCCAAAATGGGAGGGCAAAACTAACTGGACGGCGTACATCCTCTACAATCGACGCAAAGCGCTCCACTGTTCGAGAGCAGTCTTGCCATCATTAAAGCAACATTTTGGCACGATCTTTCAACATTTCTCTCATCGAGGGTCTGAGTAATGAAAAGTTGCCCAAGGTACACGTCCTTCCCCTACTACCGAAATTCTCGTGAATTGTGGGCTTTCCGATAAAATTGACAGTTTCGTGCAGAGTGATTGAATGAGCGAATTTTCAAACCGATTTTCAACCATTTTTGACTTGGATTATCATTGAGTACCATTGGGTCTATTACAGTAGCTCCGTTTCCATTGAAAATGTCGCTAAAAACATGGGAATTCTCGCCAATTCATTAAAATGTTTTTCAAAATCCTTTATTATCCTTAGCATTGTTTTGCTGGTTTGATCGCTATGAAATCAACGTTTGATTCGAGAATCACCTTCTAACTGCCCTCCAAATTGGAGACGAATAAAATTTAAAAAAAAAAAAAAAATTGGAAGCGTTTACATCGTGAGAAATCGATATTGTTGAGTTTGCATGGCTTTGGTACTTTTGGTGACGACGAGGATGAAATTCGTATGGGACCATCTGAGGACTGATTCACGTAGCCATTTTGAACCATTAAGAACTAAGAAATCGTTGGTCTATGGAATTCAGGTTTCACATTTCAAATGCTCATTAGCTCTCATTACCCAAGCAGCTTTAAACCGCCAAATCAAAGTATAAATTTGTATTCTGTAAAATGTTGAAGTACACAATTTTTTCAATAATTTCGAGCATGTTTCAGTCTAACTGATTGGTATTTTTGTTACATTTCTAGGTTGTTTCTCGTGCACGTGCGTCCGCCCAAGGTATAAACGACTCGTAGACAACATTTTCCCGCCAAATCCACAAGTAAGGAATGTACTAAGGATCTCTGCAGTAATACCCTCTTTCAAGAAACTTTGACGTTCAGGTTTTTACGCTGATTTAACCGGAAACCATGGAGTTTTATATTTTAGCCGAGAGATGGCGTTGTTACTTATCGAAATAACTGAAATATGGAACATTGACCATCTCCTGGTCGTTTTTACCCTCCATAATATGTAGTATCTGTCGCGAAAGCGAATTTATTTATTCGTTTCTGATTTCGACGGACTAAATTTTTACCTTCAGATTCCAAACAGAGAAAATTATTGGCAATCAAAATTATTATCTTCAGTTCAACTGTTTGTTCTTGAATAAAAGATTTAATGTTCGTACGAGATTCACGGGAAACCTAATTTTATAGTAAGAATATTAAGTTCACCACAATTGGCAGGAAGAGCCTGGTTTAAGTACGAAAAACAAAAGATAGTAAATGAGTAGCAACAACGAGGATCTGTTACTCTCAGCGAAGAGGAGACTCGCGGATTTCATTCGTGAAAAAGAAGTTGAATTGGCGGAAGATGACGTCCCAGTGAGACAGCTAAAACTTTATGCCCTGCAAGTTAAGCGTCTAAAGCAAGTATTGGCAACAGCTTTAGATCAAGCTGAACAAAGTAATAGTAGAAGCAGTAGAACATTTTGAACTCCGAAAGAAGTGCATGTAACGATCTACTCTGAACACTGAAATGAAATGTTCGAAGCACATTTAGACTTGTGGACACAACCTGATGAAAATCCTCACATTCCGATTCCACCTTATGCTCCTAATTCATCCGCTAATTACCCAAACTTAAAATTGAAAAATTTGATGGAAGCTTATTCAAATTCGCTGAGTTCTGGCAACTTTTCGAAACTAATATCGATCAAAATCCTAACCTTTTCTCTAGCGGAAAAATTCCAGTACTTGTCAACGTATCTCTCAGGAAAGGCCAAAGATTGTGTGGTGGTTATTCAATAACTGGGGAAAACTACCAGACTGCTGTCAACAAGCTGAAGAGAGCAGATTTGGTGACACTCAAGTTCTGGTATCGTCTCATTACCAGGAACTTCAGTCTCTACCCAAAGCCACACGTTATTCAGCAAGCCTCAGATCGACGTATGACGGTATAGAGAAACATTTGCGATCATTACAAAATTTAGGCGAGGACATTCAGCAAAAAATTTCATTACAACCATCCTTTCTAAATTTCCGCCGGACATACAAATGAAAATTGAAAAGAAAAACTGAAGAGGGAGTTGAATGTGGAAGACATTTTAGAAGTCATAAATAATCATATTACTGCATTAGAGAGAGTATATGCAGTAGCCCTAGAGAAAACTTTAGTCATAAGAACGATCTCACTACCACCACTCATGCGTCATGGGGGTCGGAGAGTTCTTAGAAGAATCAAAAGGGTTTTTATTGCAGAGAAGATCATTACAGCGATGAATGTTCAAAATTCCAAACTCTCGAAGAAAGGACAAATGAGATCAGCAATTCTGTCGGATCTGCTTCGGAAAGACTCACGAATCGAAGAACTGTCGACAAAACAAGCCTTGCTTCCACTGCAAAAAGAAAGGTCGCATCATCGGAGTCTCTGCCCAACTCTTTTCGTCGAAGGATCAAAGGAATCCCTTGGAAAGAGGAGCGGTGAAGAAGCAGGACTTCTGGCAATGAATGAGAACGTCTGATGAAGACGCTAACAGCAGATCTCTGCAATCCAGACGAAAGAGTCCACACGATCAGTAGCGTCAGAGACCTACTCGATTCAGGTAGATATCGAACCTATATAACTGAAAACGTACGTAAAAGACTAAAATTAAAAGTACTAGGAAGAGAAATCCTATCAGTATATGTGTTTGGGAAGACAATGCCAACGCAACTACCAATATCAATAGTCGAATTAGGTTGATATTCAAAGATGGAAATCAAAGTAGAATTACTGTAAGTGTGGCACCTGAAATATCGGGAATTTATTCACTGCAATGGGAATTTCAAAGAACAAGCTTCAAGATTTGCTAGGATTTCATTTCATCAATTGTCTGATCAAGATTCACAAAGACCGATTGAAATGATAATAGGAAACGACTATTATGAAAAACATAGTTGGAGAAAGAAAAATGATAAGAGCAGGATTATATTTACTAGAGACAAAAATTGGAATATCTCTCTGGGAGATACCAACAAAATTCCGAATCAAAAGAATCGTTGTGTTTGGTAACACATTCAGTAAGTTGCAATAATCCGTCTTATTCAAATATATTCAAGGGTTTTTTTTTTTTTTTTCGGCAGGCAGGTGAGAAAATCTTTAAGATCCACAGGTGGAGTTGGATCTCGTAAGATACCTGAAGGACCCGCAACTTCAGGTTATGTGGGATTCAAACCCACTAAAAAAACACCTCCTTTTCTCCCACGTTGGAAGCTCAGCTGGAACTGTTTAACACATTACTCAGGCTGAGTCCTGGGACACTTCATAGTTCTGGATGGCGGGTCGGACAGGTGTTCCCTTCTCTGTCTCTCTCTCGTTCTAACAATGTCTTCCTTGTCAGGATACTCTCTACGTACGCCACAAGACTCCAGCTCCTCTCCCTTCCAGCATCTTGCTGACGACAGCTTGGTGTTGAAATTTGGGGAGTTAATCCGAGCTCTGACAGCAGCTGGCTTCTTTCAGCCGCCCATTTGGTGCATTTGAAAAAGGTGTGTAGCGCATCATCATCTTCTCTCTTCTGACAGTGCGGACATGTGGGACAGTTACCTTTCCCATTTTATGTAGATAGGCATAAAAAGTCCATGTCCTGTGAAGAATTGTGTGAGGAAAAAGTTTAATTCTCCATGCTTCCTGTCCGTCCATATCGGGATGTTTGGCACTAGCCTTGCGGTCCACCGCCCTCTATATTCTCTTGTCCATATCTCTTGCCAGCTTACCATCGTGCAATCTCTTCTTCCTTTGGCATGCGGGACCTGTCTCCTCATCCCTTCTGTCGAAAATTCTTT